>WBMV01000785.1:1887864-1949327 GCA_013396655.1 Campylorhamphus procurvoides
CGTACAGAGTTCGGTCTATTAATTGTTTCATGTTAGATATTCTATGTGTTTACCTCAATTGAAAAAAAAGAATGTTTTTGCTAGTATCAGATCTGCTGTGGAATTGGTATTGTATGTCCATGAATTCTTCCTTTCTCAGCACGTGTTCCTCACTAGAAGAAAATGCTGTTACCTTTAAGCTTTGTCAAAATTTACATTAAAATACTTGTATGAGGACTGTGACGTTATGTTTTAAAAAGAAAAAAAGGTGTTAAGTCACAAAATGCGGTAATAAATATTTCATTTTTGATTTTTTGTTAGGCTTTTGTGTTTTTAATCATGTTCTGAAGAATCTGAAGTTATCATGAGAGATGTCTCAAACACATTTCTTATCACCATTGAGAAGAAAGGTTGGAAAAATCAGAAACAAGCTTGTCATTTCATTAACAGAATAATTGAATGAAAGAACACCTGAGGTTACACATTTCTGCTGATTACTGATACTAGATTTATACCAGATTAAGCAAAATTTGAAATATTTTCTCACCAGCTTGAATTTCAGAAAGATGTGTCTAATATCAGTACTCTGCTAATAACATAAACGCTGAGTTTGAGTGGTGAAGGCACAGATGTGAGACAGCTAACTCCATGTATGTTATGTGTATGTGCATTAATTACCACTGCAGACCTTAACTCCAGGTATTCAGCTCAGAGGTGAAGAACGGCTTAATTGCAGGAGTAGGTTTGGAAGTTTTAGGAGCAGAAAAGGAACTTTGAGTTTAATGCGTTTTTTTCCTGTGTGAGGATAGTGTAATCTAGCTTTTTAGATGGTTTTATGGTTTTTCTTGTTTTCAGCTGTTTTCAGAAGGAAAAACAAAAACAAAATAAAGACCCACAAACCATCAGATAATGGGGGAAAATGTTGATTTGAGATTTTGTATGTACATAGCTGGAGCAGAATCATGGGTGAAGATTTGGTTTTACTTAAACAAAAGCTGATGACATTCTGAAGCAACTAAAGGAGTGGTTTGAACTAGAAAGACATGAGCACAGGCAGAAACAGCAGCCTCTCACTGTCCTCAGCGGCCCTGTTTAGTCAGTGAGAGCAGGATGGGGCCTAAAGAACAGGGGAAAGCTCTGCCTTTACTTCTGGGAGAAGGGGAGTGAGAAAGGGCTTGCAGTTACCTCAGCTTTCTAGAAAACAAAAGTTACTGACTTCAACATCTGTAAATTTGTAACCTTTCTCCTTCCTCCTTGTTGTCCTTCCAACTTGCCGAGGTGTTATTAAAAACTTTGAGTGACAACTTTTACCTCTGGAACGTGGAAAGAGGTTCAGCCTCATAGTTAATGTTTGGCTTCTGAGCTGAGTAAATGGACCCACGCCACTCGCCGCAGAAGGGAGGATGCCAGTAGAATAGGTGAGAGGATTTACTTAGCATTCGGGTCCTGCTTTGTGGGCATCTTTTATAAGGCATTCATATGAAATTTAGATGATAATTCCCTGCTTGGCTTTGATACTCTCTGTCCTGGTTAAAATCACATCGACCCTTCAGTCATGTAAGAAGAACACACCCATGGTTCTTGTTTCCAAGTTCTCTGATGTTTGTGGGTGCAGAAAATATGAAGGCAAGATTGTCAGAACTTTAAAGGGGAGGCTGTCGAATTTTTTTTTTTAATCAGTACTTTATTTCCTCGCAGATCTTTTCTCTACAATTTGAAGAGAAATGTCAGAAAACGTCCTCGCACGGGTAGAAGGACGGGGAAGAATTTATCCGTAGTAGATTATTTGCTTTTATAACGAACTAAACACGTGCATTGCTGTGTTGTCTTTTATTGTCTTTTTTTTTTTTCTCACCCTTTTGGGCTGTGCTTTCCGTGAGATGTCTTGATGAAATCCAAGGTACAATATCATGCAGAGATTTCTCCATCTGAGATTTACTGTTTAGCATGGAAGGTTCCGATTTTGGTATTTTTAAGAACCGCTCAGCTGTCAAAACCAAACAAAACGGGAATAATGTTTTGACAGCGGTATAGTGTTAAAGAAAATACTCGAGTCTGAATAAAAATTGCTTTTGCTGTGGGAAACGAAGGGTAACAGAAGAAACACCTTTTGTTTACATACACACATGTTTATAATCCCAAACTTCCATTTCGCCGAGCGGGTCTGGGCTGGGAGTTGTAGTCACCATAAATGAGGGATTTTTCTTCCAGATTTTGCTGCCTTTAAAGCGAAGAGAGGAGGGGAGCGCACCTCCGGCAGCGCTGCCGCCCGAGCCCTGCCCGTCGCGGCAAGCGGGCACTGCGGGGCCGAAGAGGAGATGCCGGGGGGAGCCGGATGCTCCCTCCCGTTGCACTCATAGCCGCAGAGGGAGCGAGAGAGAGAGAATTGCCCCAGACCAGGTTTGCGAGGGTCGGGGGGGCCGGGGAGGGGCCGGGGCCGAGACGGGCAGGGAAAGGGTTGGGCCGGGGGCACAGGCAGCACCCGTTCTCCCGGTATGTTTTGCCCATCCCTCCAGCGGGTCCCCAGGTTTCCCGGGGAGTGAGGGTCTTCCGGCGGCGCCTTTTGCGGGGGCCGACACTGTCACCACTATAGCCCTGATGCTTGTGCTGGGAAGAAACCCCATGGAGCCCGGAAAACACCCAAATCTTTTCCCCAGGCGCGACCGCATTCCCTTGGTACGCGGAGGGGCAGGAGGGGACTCCACTGAGCCGGGGGGATGTCTGTGCCCCACAAGTCTCCCCTACAACGCCCCTGGGTTCAGCAGAGAGGAAACGGGGCCGGCTTTTTAACTGTCCTGACAGCACTTGGGAAAAATCAACCCCGCTGGCACTGCGCGGAAGCGAGTCAGCTCCAGCTTGGGCAGCCCAGCCGCTGCGGGCTGAGCAGGACGGGGAGAGATAAGGGCAGGGTGCGTGCGAGGTTTGCAGGCAGATTTTAATGTTAATAGTTTTGGTGGCGGGAAAGAGACAGACAGAAGGGAGGTTGCTCCTCTGGGCAGAGTCTCTGCGGCAGTGATGATAGATGACCCCACACGGCTAAACAGCTCCTCCCCTTCATCCCCACACGGTGTCAAGCCTACTTTACTTGTAGCTTTAGGAATAAAAAAAAATAAACACCCTCACCCCTTTCCTTGCATAGACTTGCGGATCATTATGAACCAATTACTGGTCTCAATATTTTAGAATTTGCTTACATAAAAAAGGGGGTCTGCGGCGGGAGATAAAAAAAAATAAATCTTTGCAGTCATAAGGAATATAGAATCTCTCTGTGTAGTCCTGTGACTAAAAAAAAATCGCTGCTAATAATTTGGAGTTAACCATTTTCGAAGAGCCGCATTACTGGGGACGGGGTGACTATTGTGGGTGCGCATCTCCAAAAGCGACTTTCAAACTAGGGGTTCCACAACACGCATAGAATATGTATGGTCCGTGCAACCTCACTGCTTTGCTCTTACAGAAAAAGAAAGGTGGGGGGGGAGACATATAAAAAATTAGAGGTAAACCCCATAAGAAACCCCTTCCCCCCCCAGTACTTAATATGGTGCCGTGCGAGGGCGAAGGGCCGGGACCGGGCTGCGCGCCCACGGTGCAGGACAGCGCAGCAGAGCCCGGCTCGGTGGCTCCGTACTATGGGAAGGAGACTTCAGCAGGGACAGAAAGTGTGTGAAGTAGGATTTCTCTCGCTTTCTCTGTATTCTCTCATTTGCAGCAGTGTTTGAGGATCTCAAGGTGTTTCTATGGCTACCTTGTGTATGTGGGAGGGTCATATGTGGGGGTGCCCAAGAGAAAAGGCAGCTCTTGGTTGATCATTTATCAATGTCACCCACATAATGATTCTCTCTGCAGCCTTCTATTGATGAGGATAATTACATTAGCTCAGAGTGACTGATCAATGAAAAACCACCAAACAAAAACTTCTTTACTCTTCTATAATACCAAAAACCGATACAGAAATAAGATAAAAGGGGAGGGTGGGATTTCCCTTTCCTTTCCTTTAGCAATGATTTTTGTAACGAACAAGGGAAAGTAATGAAGTTTTATGCGACTCTTTTCCTTTTCAGAAGAGGCTACCATTTTGTGAAAGTGTTCCCTTTAAACCTCTTGGTATCATTCTTTGCCTAGTAAAAGCAAATCGTTATTTAAAATATTAGCTACTGCTTCTCCCCTGGACCCCAAACCCTTTGCTTTTACGCTTGTGTTTGTGACTGGGGATGAAGGCGGAGGGAAGAGCGCCATAGTTTGGAGCTGCGAAGCGGGAAAGGGGAGGCAGATAACTTTTCTTGGGCAATTGCAACTGTCTCTGTCAGGTTTTCTTTGTTTTTATCACTTCATAAAGTGGCTCTATTAAAGATGGAATGTGGCCTCCCTGAGATGCTGCTCTGTCGGTGAAAGCTTGCAATTAAATTACGGGTTCGTTCTTTCCAGAGCTAAAAATCAATGTTTTCTCAATTAAAGGGAATTTTAATGCCTTTATTGGGAGTTGTTAAGGACGCCATAAATTTTACTGTAATGCCTCTAAACTCCGAAGCCCTGCCAGTGGACAGGTTGATATTCATGTTGTTTTGGGGGGAAGAGGTTGTTGCTGGTTTTGTTCTCTTTCTAAAGGACCTCCTTCAGAAAACTCAATCATTTTGAATAACTGCAAGACAAACTGATGCAAAGGGGCGGTAGAGCGCAGGCTCTTCCTTCTGCCCTCCCCTCTCCATTTCGTACTGCCATCAGCTCCTCTCGCTGTGCCTGGGAACTCTGCCTTACCGCGCTCTCACCGGGCGCAAAAGCGGGGTTTCATCTGGTTTTACGGAGGAACGGAGAAATGCCTCAGTTTAGGAGGACCTGTTTCGCCGCGGTCGCTCCCCCTCTCGGAGAGCCCGTGGGTGCTGAGCCCTCGAGGGACGCGGCGGGGGGACGGCCGGGGCTCCCTGGCGGGGTCAGCGACCTCCCCGGTCAGCACCCACCCTGTAAGCAGACCTACCGCTAGTAAAGGAGCATGTCCGGTCCTGGTGAGGAAGATCTGCTTACAGAGATGACTACAAGTTAGGTCCCTGAATGGGAGTCGAAATAGAGCTGGCAGAACCGCCTTTTTTTTTCTTTTTATTTCCTTTTCTTTTTTTTTTCCTTTTTGGTTTTTTTTGTTGTTTTTTTTTCTATGGGTTTTTTTGTTTGTTTTGTTTTGTTTTCTTGCCAAAATACTGTGTCTTCACACGCTACTGCCAAGTAAAATCCCCATCAGGAGGCTGATCCTGAACACATCTACACGGGATTAATTCCTTGAGCCTCAGGAGAGATCGTCCCCGGGCCGTGAGATCAGAAATAGGCCCTTATCGCCTGGTTTTGTCCGAAGCATGTTTAAAATTCCTTAAATTAGCTCCATGAAGAACCAGTGCAAACTCCTTTAGAACCAGTGCAAACTCCTTTGATTAAAGCAACTGTCAGATTCTTCGAGATTAGGAGAGAGAAAACTCAGAGTAGGATGTATTTATTATTTATACTATAGTCCACTGTGAACAGTTGGAAGGGGAGGATTAGAGAGCGCGTTTGAAAGAGGAGACAAGACAAAACGAGACAGAGATGTAACTCTCTCAGTGTTTTGGACCAAACTGCTTCATTTCTTCTTCCAGCCCCCGAGCTCCCTGTTACGCCACCCCAGCTGCGCTCCCCAAACCGGGGCCGCCAGCTCGTCCTTTCGCTCGGCGCACGGGTCAGCAGCGTCCCGCACCACTTCGTTAAGGACCCGGCATCAGTAACCTGAGCGCTCTGATTTTCACTTAAGTTTGTATTGTTCTGCTTGAGCCTGGTGCGTGGCACTAAACAGGGGCAGTCCACCTTTCCCCCCACCTTCCCCCCCCAAAAAAACGAAAACAAACCCAGAGCAACGGGGGGACGACGACTGCTTTCCACTCTCAGGCTTGTGTCTGTGTTTAGAAATGCAGGGCAAGGGATAAAAACAAAGCCATAACCGGGTTCTCGCCGACCAGACTTGCTTCAGGTCCTCACGTTAGTGGGGGCGGGGGATGGGGCATCATCGTAGCCCTTGTATTTGGCTGAGGCGGGAGTTAGGAGAGAGGGAGTTTTTGTTTTTGTTTTTGTTTTTGTTTTTTTTTTTTTTGTTTGATTTTGGTTTTTTTGGTTTGGTTTAGGTTGGGTTTTTTTATGNGCTGCGGCTCTCCAGTTCGGGAACATTTTCAAATCTATGAGCCTTGAATGGACAAATACTCGCTATTAATATGGGACATGGAAGAGTGGCAAAAAACCTGAATGGAAACTGTGCGGTAGCTTTGGGAGAAACTAACGATGTGCTTCAGCTCTTGCCATCATGGGGAAGGAGAGAGGGGGAAACCCCTTCTGATTAATAACTAGCAGGGTAATGTTGAGGGCTTTTTCTGCCCGATTGCCTTTTTGAATTAGAGCCGATTTCTTCACACTTCAATAGGGCCTGTCTCTTTTAAAATGACTGACAGATTTGTTTCTTCTTTTTTCTCTCCCTGAGACTTAATGATGTAAATTTTCTAATTAGTTAAATCACGTTGCTTAAAGGCCTTAATATTTACCGGGCAAGGAATGATAGCCGCGTTCGGATCTCTCGAAATAACCAGCGAAATAATATTAGAGTTTTTTTACAAAGGGAGGGAGGGGGGGAAGCGCGGAGAGAGGGATGGGCTGGGGAAATATCACGTAAAATGAGAGCTAAAGTTCAGCCCGGAGCTTCTTCCCTCCTCCCCCACGCCCCCGAACCCGCTTTTATTTTTCAATCAGCTAAGATTTAATTAGGAGCCCTCAGGCCGGACGATCTGATATTTTCTCATTAGTTTCCCATCAGTAATCTTGAGTGTTAGATTGGCTTAAAGGTTGTCAACATTTGACCAATTTTATTTAAGGCAAAGAAATCACGCGTTATAGCTCCGGGACCCGAGACCTGAAAATAAATCCTGCCCGGATCGGCGGAACTAACATGCGAAAAAAATGTTGACAATTCATCGTTGTATTTAATAAGTTGCATAATGTATAGTAGGCACACACACACGGAAAGCCACACGGAGACACCAGCGCGGGGTGCCCAGCACCCGGTAACGCGCACACCTGGCCGCAGGAGTGCGACGCTGTGTGTGCGTGCTTGTGCACACGCGTGTGTGTGTGTACGCGCGTGTGTACGAGTGTGTGTGTGTACACGTGTGTATACGTGTGTGTACCTGCATGTGTGTGTATACACGTGTTGGTCGTAAGGTGTGTTTACATGCTTGCGTGTATGTGTGTGTATACGTGTGTATGCTTGGATGTGTGTGCACACGTTTGTGTGTGCCTCATGTCCGTGTACACACGTGTTTGTGCCTCATGTCGGTGTACACGCGTGTCCGTGTGCCTCATGTCCGTGTACACGCGTATCCGTGTGCCTCGTGTCCGTGCACCTCATGTCCTTGCACACGCGTGTCCGTGTGCCTCATGTCCGTGTGCACGTGTGTGTGTGTGTCTCATGTCCGTGCACACGCGTGTCCGTGCGCGGGCTCGCGGCGCGGCCGCGCGGCCTCCCAGGCGCAACGTCGGAGCGCCCCCTGCCGTCGGCGCGCGGCTCTCCCGCGGAGGAGGCGCCCTCCGCCCGCGCTTCCCTGAGCGCTTCCCTGCGCTCGGGGGCGGCGGAAAGGTGCGCCCTGCCCCGTGCCTCCCCTTCGGTCGGGGGGATCGTGAAACAACCTGTTTGCGAGGCTGCCTTTTCCTTTCCGTGTGAGCGCAGAGCTGCCGATAGCGAAGAGGGGCGGCCGATAAGGAGGGGGTACGTGTTTTTGTAGCCCCCGCCGCTCACTCTGCGCATCCCTGCGCGCCCCGGGCCCGCCGGCAGCGCGGGTGGTGCCCACGGGCTGCCACCCCAATTTATCTCCCCGCGTGGCCCGTCTGAGCTCCTGGCCGCAGGCGCGGGGGTAAAAAGGCAATAAAACACCGCCAGACGGGTGTCCCAGGGCCCCGATAATTTCTAGGTAAGGCCAAGGCTTCATGTTTATTGAAAGCTCGACAGAAGGGTAAAATCGACCGATCTGCTACGATTTCACCCCAGACTTTTCCCTCCAAGGGAGCAGGCTGTTCGGCGCCTGCCTCCGCCGTCCTGCGCGCACCCACGCGTGCCAGCCCGCTGAGCCTGCACCGAGCCCTGTCTCCGGGCGGGCTCCGCCGAGGGGCTGCGATCCCGGCTGCCCCGGGAGCAGGGTGGGAAGCGGCCGGTGAGGAGCGCGGGGCGCGGAGAGCCGGGCCCGGCGGGGCGAGCGGAGAGCCGCAGGCAGCGCTGCCGCCGCCGCTTCCCGCTGCGGGGCCGGCCGGCCCTGGCACGGCAGCCGCCAATACACCATGCACCGCGCGCGGTTAGGGAGGCGCCCCAACCTCTTTGTACTCCGGGGTAATACAGTTACATATTTACTGTTTAAAGGGTTATTTTGCCCAATTAAAAAAAATAGTAATAATTAAAAAAAAATCACACAAACCCAGCACTCAGACCTGCGTCTAGTCTCGTTGGTTCAGGGATGTGCCTAGATAGTTCAGCCAAAACAATGCTGTGCAGAAGACATTGCTAGACCAAGACAGTAGTTACTCAAATTTATTTTCTTTTTAAAATTGTGCTTGAAAGGAAATGGGGGAGGGTGGAAGAGAATGTTTATCAGAACACTAGAAGACACCTTTCTTGAAACAAAGGCAAGGGATATCATCTCAGTTTCAAATCCATCAGGCAGAGACCAAGTAACAATATTTATAGTAAGGCATTAAAAAATACAGTGTGCTTAAAAAACAACAATTGCTTACTTACAGTTGCTAGAGCGCAGCTTAATAAAAAATTAGCCTTACTGAGAGTCTTGTCAACATCTTAAGTAAATTATCATAGCGATGGTCTTTGGAGAAGAAAACCCACACTCCTTGCTAAAACACCTCCTATCATTAATCGTAAACCACTTGAAGATTTTGATGGCAAGAATGGGATCAGTAACCATTATCATCTCAAATTGCTGTTAAAAATTCCGCTGTTTATTTTTGCAAAAAAAGGGAATGTGTCTGCGAAATGCAGAAAGGGGAAGAAAGAAAAACTCAAGAAAGGCAGAACAATTGAGGCGAATCCTGTTGCAACCTCGATGATAAACACATGGAAAAAGCTGTTACTGCTCTGCGGATTGCTGGAATTTGGGTAGACGTTAGAAAAATAAACAAAGCGATTATTCTGCACCAGTTCTGTAAATGCACCGGTACACTCAAGGAAAGGTAACTTCTTAGAATTATTTGTGTTTTCCTGAATATTAGGTTCTTGCCTTTATCTATATCGATCATTTGATAAAGATCAAAACTATTAAAAACGTACTTGGACCTTTCACTGTTCGTAGATTAAGAAAAATTCATTTCCACCCTTGTTTTGCTAGTATTTTTTTTATGCATTGCATGTTTTCTAGTAATCGTCAGAAAAAAGTATGCAGGATAATTTTATGAGGATCCGACATGCTCGAGACATTTGCTCAGAGTGAAGCATTTTCAAAAGCGACCTGTGATTTTTATTGTGGTCTCTCCTGTTAGAATATAATTCCTCTTTGAAATGAATCACCCCTGTTTTACAGATGAAAAATATTATTCTCCCCCTCGTTAAACTACTTCCAGGATTTGGCAGAGAAGGGACAATCTGCTGATTTAAGAACACTCGATCTGCATGTTATCAACGGATCTTTACACCTTCAGTGGATCCACAAATCTGTGTGAGCTGGACACATGTCTGAATACAATCAAGCGCAGGTTTTTGAAGTTATTCTTTCAAAATATAGAAGTTTACACGACGCCTTTAAAGAGCACGATGGACACCGGCCGGCCCTCCCTCGAAGACAGAGGAAAGAGTGCCATTAAATCAGGTCGTTGCGAATTAAAATAAACCAAACAATTATTTTCGCCTAGCAGGGCTGCATCTTCCCGTTTTTCCGTGATGATTCACACCAGCAGCGGTATACCAGAGGCAGAAGCGGGCGGGCTGTTCTTCCCCGTCCAGCGGGGGGGACGGGGAATTTGCTCCCCGGAGCAGCTCGGCAGCGGCGCGGGGCGCGCAGGTAGGCATGGCGGGAGCGGGAGCCGGAGCAGCGCTGCCAGCTCCCCCGCCGCGGCCCCGCAGTGACCCCAGCCCGGGGCTGCGGAGAGGTGAGAGGTGACGCTGCAAGCCGGCGCAGACCTGGCCCTTTTAAAGCCACAGCTAATCAGTCCTTTACTAAATTAAAATATAGGAACCAGAGGGGAAGCAATTTCGATGTAAAGAATTACCGTGCGCGCTCCCAGAATGAAATAGTATTGAAATGAGGACGGTGCTCTCTGCGACAGAGAGATTTGTCACCCAGGAGCAGTTGGGCTAAGATAAACTATAAAATTATACATTCGCGATATAGATCCGATAGATCTCCACGTGTGGGAGATTACGTATCCCACGCGCACACAGCAATAAAATAAGGATACCGACTTGTTAAAAAACTTCAGCCCCATAAACTATACAGCGAGGTGATGGTTATAGGGCAGCAGGCACTGGGTGGTTAATTGCCCACCTAGCTAAGGGCTCAGAGATTCATTAGAATGTGGGAAGAAATTAAAGCGGAAAAAAAGTGATACATTTTCCTGTCAATTCATTTGTCTTCGATTTCAATTTATTCTTTAACTTCTGTAAGAAATAGGAACTAACTGTGACAGAGGGGTGTGTGTACGTGTGTGCATATGCACCATAGACGTACAGTACATACGTCTGGGTGTGTGATGTAAAAGTGTGTAATCTGAGCACATGAATTGGCTCACAAACAGTGGAAAGTCGTGACAGTTCCATTTTTCCTCTTTAATTAGGAAAAATTCCTTGATTGTCTTGGCACCCATTACTTTTTAATAACTTCATAGAACCGGGAGAAGAAGAATAAATGTCTGCCGCAAATAATCTGCTATAAAGCAATTATTTTACTAGGATAATATGCAGTTGCAAGTACAGCACCGTAACGGCCATGAATGAGATGCAAAGGGAAAAAATAATAGCTACTGGAGTGATGGTAATATTTGACAACACATACACTTCAAAGGGTCGCAGTAAGAAATACCTAGCTTTGTTAACGTAGCTCTGTTACAGCTAGACTGAAAAGAAACTTTCCCTTTCCGTGTGTTTCAGGCAGCAAAACGCTCGTTTTAGAAGGCTGAGAGCGAGTTTCCTCTATACAACTATAATTAATTTACGTGCAGAGATCCAAATTCCGAGGGCGAAGGAAATGATTGATCGTGCCAGAAAAAGCTTCCCTGGAGCAACCCACGGACAGTCGCCACCCACGGCAGGTAAGCTGCTGCGTGAAACTATTTTTAACCGAACAAAAGCCTAAGCAAACATCTGACGTCAGGGAGCAGCGCTCCAGGAGGGGGTGCTGGCAGCGGTGCTTGGTGCCGGGCTGCCCGCCCCCCGACCGTCCGTGGCCCGGCACCCACCGCAGCAGTGCGGCGGTGCCGGCGGCCCGACCCCCGTGGCCGCCTCGGGGAGGGGGGCTGTCATCGGCCGGGACAGGGCCGAGGCTCCGGGGGTGCCCGAGAGGTGACAAAGAGCAGGCACGGCGCCCGCCGGGGAAGGCCAGTGGCACCGTTCCTGCTGACTGTGGTCTGCAACGTCTGCGTGTGGTTTTAAAAACCCCAGGCTGCTTTTATACCCGGGGAGTTTGCTATGTTTACCTGCAAGGCACCCAAAGCACTGGCCGTGCGGCACCAGCGCCTTCGCGGGCTCGGGGCGACGCCCCCAGCCTCCCGCATCGCCGCGGCCCAAACCTTGGCTCTGAGGCGAGCGAGAATAAACACGACAAACGCTGTGAAGTTCAGCGGCCAGAAGAAGCGCCGGGCTGGCTCTGCTACCCGCGCTGCACCCGGGGGTGGCGGCGGCGGCCCCCGGCGCAGGGTGGGGCGTCTCTCCCCGGGAACGTCTCGCTGCCCTGGGCCCGCTGGGGAGAGCTCTGACCCTTACCTCTCTATAGTGACCGTCAACTTGAGAAAGCCACTGACGGGGCCGCCTTTCCCCCCGGTTTGAAACGGTCTTCCTCCCCCTTTCCCTCTCTCGCCCCCTCCCAGCCTTTCCCCGCCGCGGCCCAGGGCGGCCCGGCCTGGGGATGCTCCGCTCCGCTCCGGCCGGTGCCTGCGCTCGGTGCTGCCTTACAAGGGCAGCCGCGGCCGGGCCGGGGACCGGCGGAGGAGGAAGGAGAGGGGGGGCGGTCACTGGGGAGGGGGAACTTTTCCCGGAGGGGCCGGCGGGCAGTGGCAGGGAGTCATTGCATGCACGAAGTGCCGCAACCCCGGGGCGACCTGTCAGCTTCGCCGGCCCCCGGCTCGCCGCCTCGCCTCTCGCCAGAGTCAACACAGAGCTGCGATCCATTTGGGCGATTTAGTTAAAATAAATAAACCCGCGAAGATTCACTAGCGAGCGATGCATCATCGACCCGAAGGTTTATTAAGAGGCTCTTTACAGCTGCGGCTGCAGCCCCGGTGAGGTGCGGATGGTGGTGCTGGGGGAAGGATGTGTCAGCCAGGGTCGTCCCCGATCCCCCACACCAGCCCCCCCCAGGAACCCGGTCCCCCCACCGGGCAGCCACCCTGTGCTCACCTCGCGTCCTCATCGAAACCGCAAGCAGAGGGAAGAGGCCCACCCGACGGCTGCTGCAAACCACTGTTACTCATTTCCCTGTATATTTGAGGGAGGGAGAAGATGGTCGAGAGACATCGTTGTGAGTGGCGATTGTTAACCCAAATAACAATAATAATAACGATAATAATAATAATAATAAATCATTACACCTGGGTGCTGGCTGAATATGGCAATTACTATTATTGCCACTCACGATTAGAAATAATTATTCTGAAAGCAGGGAGAGTTCAGCTACCAAGATGTTTTGAATAATTGCATCAAAATGTGCAGCAAAATATTAGGTTCATACACAGGGATGACCGCAAACTTTCAGTTGCAGCCGTCTGTAAAGGAGACCTTACCATGGGTGAGATGTTTTACTTGTGAAGCTTCAATTTCTCGTCTCTTACAGGTCCAGTGCTAGTGCTGTTCAGTTCCTCCCCAACCCTGCACGGTGACCCTTCCACAGTGCCCGTCCTGTTCCCCTCCACCAAGTTGCCTGAACACACTGGTGACCAAACACCTTCTCAAGGCGGAGGTGCACAGCGCTCAGGTCCCTCCATCTTCAAAAAACAAAGCGAACAGATTACAAGGGATAACGTGGTTCCAGACTGAAACTCCACTTACTGTATGTTGTGCTACTCTATGCAGGCCCTCTGATTTCAGCTGTTTGAAATAATCTGTCACTAGGACGAGGTCACAGGTGACTGGCAAGTTCAACCCACTTAGTTCAATTATCCAAGTTTTATTTCCAAATTGTGTTCAATTTGATCTTCCTGCTTCCCTCCAAACTATCTTAGAGGAAAAAATAATCAAATGAAAGCAGACAATTTAAGGCAAATCCTGTATACCATTATTTATATGCAAAATCATTTTTGTGATATATACTCCCCTTAATGACTATGGGATGCCAGATCTTTCCAAGCAAATTTACAAACCTAGCCATCAAATTATTTCGAAGGCAGGCCTATTAGGGACAAAAATAATTATGAACTTTCAGAAGCTTTGTAAAAAAATAAGTTTCTGAATGTTGTCTCTTTAAATTTTTCTTAAGTTTGTTTTTAATTTAAGCCTGGAGGCATAGTAGAGAGATGTGCAGAGTCTAATAAAGAGTTTGGAAAATAATGTGCTGTAATCCAGTGTCGAGCTATTGCTCCATAAAATATGGATAAGGAATCAATTCATAAGTGCAAATATCTACTAGGACTGAGTTTTAACAAACATTTCACATGATCATTCTTATATGCATTATTAAGGAGATAACAAAAGTGCTTCAAATCAAGCCCTATACAGTCACATCTGGAAATGCTCTTTTCTGTCTAATTTTCATGTTTTTCCTCAAAAAGAGAATGCTAGAAGAAAAACTAGTCTGTCCCTTGTATATTACTTATTACCATCAGCATTCAATCAGCAACATGTATAGTTAGATTTACAGAATCCATTCCATTGCCCCTTTAGAGAACATTAAAATGAAGATAGTATCTTTATTAATTTATAGAATCTGATGTTAAAACCAAACCCACACACAAATAGCATATACATTGCTTTATGTATATGGACAGGCATGCAGATACATAGACACAACACACTTTCACATGGAAACAAGTTATGACCATGTATTGGAAAACATACTAAAAACTATTCATGCATTTCACCAGATCCTGGGTCAGACATCATCAGATAAGAAGTGATCTGGGGAAAAGTAGTTTAAAATCAGATATGGCTAATTTCTGAAAGCATTGGAACTATAGCAAGCATTGCTGTACAATGCTTAAACACTGTCAGTTTTAAAGAAAGCTCTTCAGACTTTTTAGTCAAATAAAGCATTGCCATGAAGGAAAGAAGGGTTAATAAAGACCGTTGCAAAGAGTTGATACAAGTTTGTGTTTGTTCTTTTGCTGATGTTTAATTTAATGGAATTGAATTCCAAGGACAAAGACAAAAGAAGTAGCTAAGATCTATTAGTACTATTTTTTTTTAAAATTATATTTTTCCTTTGAATGGAAAGACAAGCAAAGTATTTTCCAAACAGAAGCAGCAAAAACTATTTAGAAGAAAAACCATAAGTAATGATTTGGTGTTTTTTTTTTAAATACTCTAGAGTTTTCTGAACAACTCTGATGTACTCACATTCTTATCACAACTATTTTCTTTTTACTATTTTAAGTGGGCATTCAAAGTAAATTGATGCTTTATGTATATGCTGTCTCAATTTGAAATACGCTATTCTCTGTAAGGACATAATTTGAAAAAAAATACAAAAAAGAAATGATACCACTGGCAACAATTTACTTAAATTCACAAACCTTGAAATTGATGCATCTCCTATCAATCACAGTCAGAAGCCAAAGTAAAACACATCCAACATTTGTATAACAAAACTAGGACTAAAAAAACCTGGTTTTGTTCAATTTAAATGTCCTTCAACATGTTGTCATTTTATACACTGAAATTACTGGGGGATTTTTACTATGGGTTGGTTTTCTTCTGTCAAACATATGCAAGACAGTAACCTTGCAAAATTAAAGTGCATGCCATTACACTGCACAGATGTTTGTTCTCACTCAGTTACTGACAATGAAATACTTATTAAATAATAATAAGGCGATATTGACTTCTCTATTCTGTCGATATGAAGATCTGTTGATCTGTGAGGTTAATATTGATGAGGCAGAGTGAGGTAAATGTTTCATCAGGAGGGCAAATAAATCCCAATACTGGCATAAAAAATAAAACCTGCAACTTTGTACGTAAACAGACTCTAATCCTTTTTGTATTTATTTTGGATAAGAGCACCAGTTCAACCTATCAGCATGCACAAGCTAATGCTGAAGTAAGTCCTTGATATTTCTTTCAGGAAACATTCCAAAAACGTCTCTCATAGGTATTTAAAACTAAGCTCAAATGATGCCAAGCACCTATGGTCTTCAGTCATGCTGCATGTTGTGTTGCAAATGGCACATTTCCTTTAAGTATTACTATAAGGCTCTATGTACAACCTCAGTGTTCTTCACATTAAGAGAATTTCTGTTTGAACCAGAGAAATCAGAGAAATTCTCTTTTTTTTTTATAAGATGAGCTTGCTGTCAAAATATTATTTTTATTTGTTGCTTCATCAAAACGCTTCTGAAAGTTCCCTCTCTTTACCCTCTGCCACAAAACACAATATTGTACACATTTTGAACAATACAAAGAGCCATTTAACTTGATGGGTCTGGCAGAAGAAGCTACTTTCTTATTCATTATTATCTTTAGATTTTCCTTCATTCTTTATAAGGGAAGCTTAGAGCTGCTCTTTATAGAAGAATATTCAATCAGTCAAGTAGGTCTCATACTTTGACAGCATTATTTCAGCATGTTATTTTTAAAGTATGGTATTTAAACATCTATAAGGAATCCATGTAAGTTGCTTCTGGGCTTTTGAATAGAAATTTAAAAGATGTGACCTAATATGTAAGACAATAAGAGGCCATATGTTTTTTGATACTAGTGCCAAAAATGCACTTGTCAATTTCCTCATTTTGATTATTAATTAAGGCCTCAATTCTGCAATTAGATTTGCAGTAGCAAAACACAGGAATGAAGCAACTCTGCCTGTCTCTTTGCCAGAGAAGACAACTCTGCCTTGTCAACAGTGTGCCTGTTGAAAAGGGAAGAGCTCAATCACACAGAGCTTACTGTAAGACATTAACGTAAAATTCAAAACATTACTTCAGCTGCACTTGCCAGAGATCACAGCCTGGTTTCTGGGGCAGAAGAGCCATTTTCACAGCCTCCTCCTTCTCACCTGTCTGTAACAGAACTGCTGTGCCTCAGCAGGGAAAGTTGGGCAAGCACTTGGCACTTTCTCTGCATTATGGTGACATCTCGTTGGTAGGACAGTGCAGGAAAAATCACATTATTGCTATTTGTGCTGCTCCTGTTCTGAAGGTGTGAGGCCAGCCATCTGCTGCTCCTTCCAGGGATCACGTAAGGGTCTAATACCTTTTATTTTGTTGTTGGTAAAATGTGATGACTTTTGTCTGAGAAAGGTAACAAAAGCATTTCTTTTTTGACCTCACGCTTGCTTGTTCTTCTTCCCAGAGTGTTCTCAGCAGAACAATGTTGTTGCTTTTTATTTTGCACCTCAGGCCATGATGCTGTTTGAAGACTCCTGTCTCTGCAAATTCCGGCATTCACCTGAATCTCTGTTAAAGACAGTGGGGTTTTTTGTGTCTGTGATCTGTCATGCTGTCTGCTTTTGGCTACTTTTTAGATGTTTTTATCCTTCTGTATCTTGAGAATCTTTCTCCTACAATTATCTGAAATATTTCCCAATATCTGTGTAATGGTAGTCAGATGGCAGAGCATCTGGGAGCAGTGCTTTGGTTCATGGGTACCTTGTTTTCTACCATGTGGTTGGATGGTCCTAAAAAAATCCTTCTAACCCACATGTCAAGTAATTCTGGTCATAAAATCACCAGAATAAGTAACTTTTCAAGTTTTAACTCACACTGAGATTTTCTAAAGTTTGCTAACATTAAAAAAAACCCCAAACATTTAGGCAACTTAGAGTCACAGATTTTGCTAATCTCAAGACTCTGGAGCAGAGTTCCACATGTACAGGTATAACAACTAGATTAGGGTCTTGTGCCCAATAATATCTTTGTACATACTTATCTGAAAAAAACTTCATTTAGTAGATCTTGGGTATGCAAAAGGATCCAGCAAATGAGTTGAATACTTTTAATAATAACTATATTTGACAAATATTATTGTATGACACTATTTCAGTGCATGCCTTTGCAAATGCAAGGTGTATTCTCTGTAAAGTTCTCCTTAATATTCCAAGCTCGCTCCCCACTGTGGTTTCAAGGCTGGAGATTCTGTACCTGTGTTTCTTATGTGGTAATAAGAATACTGAGGGAACAACTCTTCAGTTAGTGAATTAAGCTGAATAAGAGAAAAAAAATCTATACTGTATGGGACTCCCATCTCTAGTCATATGCTTTGCCACACAGATTGCAAGAAAAGGAATAGGCAGCAAACTCTGTAAAATGAGCACAGATAATTCCCATGCTGTAAAAACCTTTCTGCCTTAAGAACACTAGCAATGAAAAGGTTACCAGAAAGGGGATAATAAAAATATCAAAAGAAACCAAATAGAGATAGGTTTCTTTGCAAATAGAGAAGCCACTTTCTAATATGGCGGCCTTACATATAAGTACATTTGTCTTCCAAACCCTCTGCTGTTGATTAGAATTCTGATGCCACTGGAGGGGTTACAGTTTTGTTGAGTTTCTGGATCTCAATTGAGCTGTCAAGGGGTCATTCTTTCTGGTAATAAGGTAGCTAGTGACCCCTGGGAGAGAAGGAAAACAATTGACTCTTGAAAGCAGAAACATATACTGAAGTCTAGAGTAGATTTCTGGCAGTGGACCAGGTCTTTTCTCATAGCATTTGTCATTGTAGCAATGAAAAAATTGTGGGAGTTTTACAGGCAGCCAAAAAACGAAAACAGAGTACAACAACATCAAAAAGGAGCTAGATGTAATTTATTTTGGAATTATATTTCAGAGCAGGTTGTTTTTTGTTTGTCACACTGTTGGTTCACTTGTTAAAGATGTGGATTCCATTACATAGAAATATGTTGCTTATTTTAAAGCAAATGATTATCAAATGACGACACTTCAAAACATTTTTTGCTTTAATTTGAAGTGAAGTTATTTGAGTTTGAAACATATGCCTTTGCTAAATGCTGGATATTTTCTTGCCAAAACCAGACAACTTCGTTTTGTGTCCACTGCTTGCAACCATTGTTGATACTGGACGTCACTGACAATATGAATCTTAGCAGTCTTTACAGAGGTCAGTAGTAAAGTTTCACTTATTACCACTAGGTACTACTACTACTATTACTACTATTATTATTATTATTGTTATGTTGAGTCAAAGGATCTCACCACATAATCATACTCAGTAGAAAAAATGCAATATTGCATTTGATTGGCTCTGGAAGTATCATGCCACTTTGTACAACTGGGTAAAACTCACTTCTAAAAAAATAATTTAAGCTGAGATCTGCACTTAAGGGTTTTCCACATCTTTCTGAAAACTGATTTCACTATTTCACAGATGATATTACCAGGCTGTTTTCCTTTGTTCTAGTGTAGGCATACACCAACTGTGCATGCATACATGTAGTATCATGTACCCCCACACAAATACGATTGGCACATATGATTTATACTACATTTGCAAGACTTTAAAGTGAGTTTCAAATTTATTGCAAGTCCCAGCATTGTAGCTGATATACATGGATTCATCCCATCGTTTCACTGAAGTACCTAAGGTGGCATTGTAGCAGCTCAAGGCTTCTTCTGTTTTCACTGGAGAAAGTCAGGCACATGCAGAAACACATTGCTCTGAAGCAATGTGTTTCATTCCTTTCTTCACTGGCTATAGAGCAAGTCTAGAGCAAATCTACTTCTAATTTAGAATAAATGACTGAAAGGGACTGCAAGGAATCCTTGCTAAAACATGCAAAGTGCCATATCTTCTGCTATCATCTGTACATTCTGGGCTGAATATGATCCTTCAATTTAGAATCTAAGCCACCTCATAGAGATAATCATGTGTGAAGTCTTACACAGAAGAAAACTGAACAAAGGTTGGGATTGATATTTTTTAATTTTATTTCTTTGAAAGCCAGACATCTAGTCATCTTCTCTTACTCCATACCCTAGTCATTTAACTAATTTATCTTAGAATTAGATTAAATAAGCTGAGGAGAAGGATCCTGAGACAAATGTGTGGTAGGTGAGATATGATGGTAGGAGTGCATTAATTACAGAACAAATTTAGATGCCCAAATTAGAGAAGTGACCTTTGGATTAGGTTTTTGGGTGCTTAGGATACCTTTGAGACAGATAAAGCAAAGTGAAATGAAATGAATTTTTTGCTAAGGGATTTGTGTGACAACATGCAGAGAAGGAGGTATTTGCAGATTTAGAGTAAAAAAAGAGTTGTACTGTTGCCTGGTAAAATCCTGACAACCCCCTGCCTTGTTGCATTAGGTCAAATGGGAAGAACAAAGAACATCTTGAAGAAGCTCTTATCTCACAGCACATAGAGTACTATTCAACAGACTGTGAAAGAGAGAAAGGTGTTACTACTTAAGCAGTATTAGAGAGGCTGCCTACAAAAATTACTTTTCCTCATGACCCTATCTGGGCACAGGAAAATTAGTAATAGATATTTTCACCTTAACTTCTCTATCTCTCCTTCCTTGCATTCTGCCTCCCCCACCCCAGGAAATAGCAGTAGGTTTGTATAAATATTTTTCAATATCCAACAGAGTGTCAGATTTACCTTGTTTGTTTCCTTTTCAGTACAGCTCACGGAAAATCATTTTCATACAACTATGTTGTCTCATGTTGTATTCCATCAAAAAAGCAAATTTTAAAAACTGTGGTGTGATTAAAATAACTAATACTCAATCTTTCTGAAGATCTTTCCTCTTTTTTTTTTTTTTTAGTTAAGACTAATTGTAATGTCTGATGTTATTATACTTCTTGTAATGGTGAAATTCTGTCCCAAGCAGATTATTTTACTGGAATTTGTACGTATTTATAGTTACATTTGTATTTTAGCATCCTAGAATGCATCATTTGCTTAAAGAATAGGAATGTTACTTTCAGATCTTTTAATTTAGAGCATCTGTTGTTGAAGGAGCTGCAAATTTATTTCCTCATTAATTAAAATTCTCAGCAGGTATTATTAAAAACAATATATTGCTGTCCAGAATAACAGTAACAGAAAACAAAAATCAAATGCTAATGTTAGCCCCAAGATAAACTAACTGGTGACATGCTCTATTGTGAGCTGAAGCTCTGTCAGATTGTCAAGAGGAATTAGTTCTTAAGGAAGATATTTATAGCAACATAAGACTGGAAGGCACCACCTGGGTCACAGAATCATTGTAATAGAAGAGAATTTGTTAAATAACATTCCCTCATGATCCTATGAAAATTTTCCCCTTAGCTTCTCTGAAACTCCCTGCTGGTCCATTTTTACTGCAAAGCTGGCATTCAGGTTTTCCTGACCATAGAATCAAGATTTACGGACAAGACATTGAAGCAATTTAATACCTCTAGGCTCATCGGTTCACCCTGACCTACATCTTAGTAGTGTGTAACTGTCTGAGCAAGGAAGGGTAAATACTCATTTCTCCTTTCTGAAAATCAAGAAATGCACAAGAAAGAATAAAAATCCTTCCCTCATATTGCAACTAATCTAGAAATGCCTTGCAGTAGGATAAAGCCAGTATAACTACAGCACAGATACACATTCAATGGGCATAGTTTAGGAACTGAGAGCAAGGGCGGCTCTGCTTTTCTTGTCTCTTATAATGAAGCTTTCTAGACTTTCAAGCAGCTGGTGTCCAGATAATTTAGAGATTTGCAGGCAGAATTGCACACAGAAGTGAGGAGGAATCCACTGTAAAGGCCTGAGCAACTGAGGTCTGTGCTGATTCATTCCACTCACAAAGCAGACAGCTGTTTTCAGCGGGATCTGCAGCTTTTGGGTGGACTTACTGGACCTGTATCTTTCCTCCTGCAAATCTATTGAAGTGAGTGGAATTGCATGTGGGATGAACTTGGATCTTTAGGTGTGGTAGAATATTAGCACTTCTTTATGCAGGGATTACAGACAGGATTTAGAAATGTTTACAAGGTGGGAAGGACAATGAAAAAACATGTAAAATCATTTCATCTTGATTCAACTTTGGAAGGAACTCTGCATGTGGATCACTCTCTTTCCATAGGGCTGTGTCTGCCAGAACCTTTCTTCCAAATCTCAACCTCATAGCCCTCCTACACTAAGGAATTTGGGCTCTGTCCAATGGAGGGCTGGGAAGAACATATATGTTTCCTCCACACTCCCACACGCTTCTCATCTTGGGGACTAAGGATAATGCTGCTGAAAAGTCCAAGTGAACCAAGTAAAAATTTATAAAGAGTTGTTATGAAATAGGGCTGTGCCAAATCCTCCCTTTATCTATTTATACTATGGTCATTGCCCTGAGTCTAGGAACCAGAGCCCTCAGTTCTTTCCTGGCAACCAAAGGATGGCAAATGTAACCCACCTGTAGAAGAACTTTCAGGAAATCAAGCCATTTTCTTTTGTCAGCCCCTATGCCTCTATCCAGGAAGATAATGCATCTCCAGAGTCCACTTAAATTAAAATTAAAAATTGAACCCAGCACTGTGTTTTTATACCCAGTCAGCCAGCTGCCTTTCATGGCTGCAGAATCTGAAGTGCAAGAGTGGAGTTACAGAGCTAGTCAAACCAACACCTTTTGTTCATGGATGCCACAGCTTGAACAACCCATCCACAGGACAACAACAGCTGGAGCATCTGTAGATACACGTTTGGAAGAGATAGGTAAGTGCTTGGTTTCAATTTTGGAAATTAAATATCAAGATTGAAACCAGTATGAAAGTGCTTCATTTAATTGCCTGTATCCCTAAATATATTACAGAAGAGGGGTAACAACAGGTGGTATTTCTGAAACAGCACCAAGGAGCCGGTGATCTGAGTGATTATCTGTGAGTTAGGGCTCAGAGGTTTTATGTCTCACTTTGCCACTGACACCTGAATAAATTTGGCTACATCATTAGCCTATTTTTACACAAATCCTCCCTTAAGTGACACTAATCATTACAGTGTTTACATGGTTCCTTCCTGAAACTTAATTCATTAATGTTCAATGAGACAGTCAGACAAAATGTATTAGGTATGTGAAAACTGTGTACTGATTCTGCAGAAAAGCAAACTCTGCATTTTACCTACTATTTTGATTCTGAAAACAACCCCAAGGCCACCTCAGGGATGAACAGACATCAGGTTTATTTATATTTATATACAGGCACCTACATAAAGATAAGGGCACAGGAAGGAACAGCCATAAGTATGATTATGCTAACCATCCCTGTTAGGAGTGAGAGACATGAGAAAGGACAGAAGGGAGCTTGACAGTACAAAAATGCTAGCTTGTGACTTTTATTTCCTTCCAAAACAATTTACCACTGTAAAACTTCTCCCTTCCATTTCAGCCCAGGTTGCTGAGACCCTCTGTGATGTGTTGAGCAAGACTGACTGGTACAAGTCAACAGTGCTTGAGGCAGCTTTACTTTATGTGTAAAATATGTAAAAAATGAATGTAAGTTACAGCTTTGGGAAGTGTTTGTGGACCACAGGAACAACTGAAAAATGCTGCATTGCCTTTAAGCTGGTAGGACATGGAGCTTATTCAGATAACTCCCTTCTTATTTTCTTTGTTCCTGCTTCCCTACATTCCCTATGCTCCTTCCCACTTCTTGCCGGGTATAGGCCTCTTCCTTAAAATAGACAGGTTTGGAAGACACTAAAAATTTTGAAAATGAATTTCATTGACCTAATTTTAATTAAGAAAAAGGAAACCTTTGAGATGCACCCGGTGTAAGTAGCAGGAAAAATTTAACATACACTTTACACTAAACCCAACAGAAATTGGAACCCAGAAGAGAAACACACCTAGCAGGTGGCAACAGGGGCACCCTAGATTTTCTCTCTGAACATATTTATACATTTTCATAACCCTTTGTTCTATCTCATAGTCTCAAATTCTATGGCTCCTTTCTTGGGAATAGTTTATATCCATTTTCAAGCAGCTTGTATAGAATTTTGTTCTGCTTGATATGAAGAACCTGTATGGCATCTCTTCTTTTCTATTGTTGCTTTTTTACCTCCAGGTGTTCAAGTGCCTATGAGAGTACTCAAGGAAACATAATTATGTTGCATTCCAATACTGAATCAGTGTAATTGAAAAAAAATCATGTGATGTGTACAGTAAGGGAATTTTAAATTAACTCCCTAGCATATTCATGGTCAAATACAAGAGTTTTGCTTTCTAATAGGATGTAATGCTTCTAAATGATTCTTGTTAAAAAAAAGAACAAACTTAATATGCATACCAGGGTATTGCAGGGAGCCAGGTGCACATCACAAAGTATACCATATAAAAGAGAGGACAGCAGACTGCACTGTCACCCACTGAAGCCTGACCCCACTCATTTTGTTCTTTCAGAAATGGTTTCATTCTTATGCTCATGGAAATGAGCACTAGCAAGAGCAACCTGATCTTACGCAGTAACTTGCCATGCCTGATTGATGCTCAGGACTAGCTGGAGTTACATGGCAGTACAAGCTCTTCTATACTAAGCACACCCATGCACATATAGACACAGTGAAAGCTTATTGCAAAGATTCTGGAGCTACTGCCACTGACTTTGTTGTTCTGTTTACATAGCACAGAACTATGCTGATAAATACTCAGATAGGACAGATATAAATTTGATGGATGAAGTAGTGTTTTCTCTAATAATTTAGATTGAAATGTTAAATTTTGTTCTGCATTTATCATGCTCTTCTAGTCTGTATTGGCAATAGGCTCACTCATTGTTCTAAATGCCTGTAAATAGCTGTCAGGTTCACAGCATCCAGGGGGTACAAGCCTTTGTGCACTGGTATTATTGAATGCAAGTCTGCTGCCTGCTGCTTTTTAACCTGGAAGATTTAAGCAAAGAGAAGCTATTCCTTCTAGCTCAGGAGGTTCTTAAGCTTCAGAAAGCTTCAGGGGATTGCATGGGAAGAAGTTTTACCAGGCACTTCTGCTCCTACGCTTTTCCCTCAAATATACTCTATTAGCTACTCAGAGAGAGGCTGAATTAAATAGTTCTTTGCTCTGGCTGAAGAGGGCATTTTTTATGGACTGTCTTTATTCTCAGTTATTGCAGCAGCCTTTGGGCTTGATTGTATAAAACACTAGCCCAGGGCAACCTGCCCCCAGTAATACCAGGGCAGGCAATTAAGCAATTAACACATGAGTGTTTGCAACTATCAGCAGATGGTTGATACCCATGCAGACCTCTGTTCTTATGGAGAAGGACTTTTACAAGGAAATCTCATTTCTCCCTGCAGCAGCAAGTACACAGCCTGGAAGGGCAGCAGGCTATTGGCTTCAAAGGTCAAGAAGAAATCCCACCCGGGCTTCCAGCTGCCAGACAGCTTTCAGCAGACCTCAGATCTATGGTGAGCATAGCCTGCATGGTGTGGGGTGGCTAGCATCCATCAGCTGTGTTTTGGAATTTAGCGGGAGGAATGCATGTGCTTTAGTGTGAGGCTTCTTATTTTGCTCTTGCTTCTACAAAGACATTTCAAATGGTATCCCTGGTTGGGGTTTGGGTAAACCATTTGGATAACATGCTCCAGTGACAAACTAGAGAATTTGTCTGGGCCAGTCTGAAGGAAGACTCTTAACTACATCAGTATTCGTGGAAAGAGAAACTCATGATACCAGACTTTGAGTATTCACCAGACCAGGAAAAGCAAGGAAATATCTTAGTGGGACAAAATAAAAAGGCTTCTCTATTTCTTACTTGGCTTAAAGTGAACATTTATATGCTGAAAATGAACTTGTTTTGCTGGTGGTGATGTGTTCCTTGTATCTTTCAATAGAGACACTCCATTGAAATGTCTTGACTTGAAACATACTACTGTATTACACTGATGCCTTCAGCTCTTTGTTTTTCCTAAAGTTTTTAGAAACAGTAAATTGGGAATCAGTCCATTAGATTTGCAACTCTAATAAAGCCTGGTGGACACCATACATAACTTTCTTCTGTGGCTGTGATTATTTGGTGTCTGCTTCCAGCAGATTTTTAAATGACATTTTAAAGTACACCAATGGCACTTTGCTATCTTAAGGGATCATTGACAAATGATTTGAATGATCAACACATACTTTTCTTTAAAAAAAGTAATATCTCATATTTGTACTATGAAGGTACTGCATCTAGCAGTGGTTTGATTGATATTAAGGATGAACCTGATCTTTCTGCCATGTTTTTCTTGCAGCATAGTAATATTCTCAAGACAAAAATTAATAAAGTATTTGATTACTAGAGTATGGCTATAGCATTTGGAGCACTTGTAAAAACGTTTTTCCTTTTGTTTCCTTTCCCAGAAGAGTATTGGAATATTGGAGAAATGGAATTAAAATATGTTAATTGAAATTATGCTTAATTTACTTCAGCATGTGGTGTGTATTAAATACAGTTCTTTAGAGAGAATTGAATTTTCTATTTTATATTTATGAAATTAATAAATGTATATATTGTATATCTCTAACGCTTGGAATTATGTGGGAGATATACGCTCACCCACTTTGAAAATAAGAGGGAAATAAAATGGAAAAAAATAATTGGAGACAATGTAAGACTTCCAGTAACTCAGCTTTGGAATGAACCTAGTATTCTGGCTGGAGATGAAATATGTTCTTACTTTCAGCCCTGGAAGTCTCAGTTTTTTGTGGCTTTCTATAATGCCAGTACTCAAATTAAATATTATTCTTTGAGATGTAGTGAAAGCAAGCTTGTTGGTTTTGGCTGCCAGCACCTATAATAATATCTCTCTTTCCCATTAACACTGACTTGTCCTTCTTCATGTTAAACCCTGCACAGTGTTCTTACTTTGATGCTGCAGTTCATTTTTGTGGAATGCTTTTCAAACAGAAGTTTTTCAATATGTAAGTTTACAGTCCAAAAGAGTATTCAGATGCTCTTTTGTATTATTACATGCATTTAATTTTCAGTTTCCAGTTGGATCCAAGTGAAATATCTATGCATTTCTCTGGCAAAACAAACTCGTAATTCCTGAGTAGTGTCTGGATGTGTCTGTTGCCCTAATTTGGGTCTTTCATAAAGAGCAAAACTGTGTTTTCTTAAGTCCCACCATTTGTTTGACCTCCTCTCCCCTCCCCTCCCTATCCAGGATGCTTGTCTTCTAAAGATGACTGATCATCCACTCAGGAAGTTGTTCAGATTGCCTGTTCCATGGGTGGCAAATTCGTTCTGGATTCTGCAGTGTGAAAGATACATCCTACCTAGATGTTACATGGTTTTATTTGGTTTGGGTAACTGAAGTCTTGGACTGCTCTTACCTTTGTTGGCATGTCTGTAACCATGAGGTTTCAATAGCATGTGATTGTGGTCCGTCTGACCCACTCGTGCTTGTCACAAAGCAAGTGAACAAACTTGCCATCCTCAGGTGAACTGATCAAAGGTATTCACAGTAAGCAGGAACTTGATTTGCCTCAATGCATCCTTTTTTGACTGTTAAAGCATTCAGATAGTGCTTAATATTTTTCAGAGTACATGCTGAGCACTCATGAAAACACTCTCAAGTTAGACAACCACAACCTGAAGCACATCCTGTTGCATTACTGTTGAAAATCCAGCCATTGCTTTTAAATTGCCCCTGTGCTTAATTTTTAGGGCTAATTATAGATGTGCTAGATATAGACCAGTACAAAAGATACTGGAAAGCTGTGACAGTGACTTAATGAGAGGTTTGAATGCTTGCATCTAAAAATTAGGCTGTTCAGTTAAGCTTCTCAGGTGGATAGATGGATTGCTTCAGGCAGCCAAGTTTGAAAAGTCTGCCCTACTTCTCTGCTTTTGGAAACACCAGCATAAAAATGACCTGTATAAGGTAGCTGAATGTATCACTGCTCCAGAGTTGTGTACTGCACAGTCTGCAAACTGCTGGTGTGGTTATTACAGGATTTCATTTAAATGTCCAGTACAATTGATGTCATTGTATGAATAGGATGGATGTTTTCTTATACAATGATCAGCTGTCATCTTTGCCTGTTTCTGCTGGTGGGGATAATTGTGTTCAAAGGAGCAAATGAAGGGAGATGGTTCTGCTTGCCACACCGGCTAGCTGCAAATCAGGAAGCACCCACAATAACCTTTCTCTTGCTTGCATTTAACTTGGAGATCATTGAAGGGGTTTGGCTTATAAATTACCTGCTCCAGATATTATTGCTGATTCTTTTTGAGTCACTGGCATGGAAGTCAATACCTGGCCGCGTGTGTTACTGTACCAGAATTGTCTGTTGATGATTGTATCGCTCATACTCCTATGGTAATGTACAGTAGCAGTCTCAAGTATTAAAACACGAAAGCAGTGTGTTTGTATGGGAAATGTTACATGGAAAGTAAATCTGTGGATAATTGTGAACTCTTCTACAAAAAAGCAAGGAGAATTAATGACCAGACAACAAGAAAGCTCTCTGATTGTCATAAGTTTCATAGAATCATAACTAAACTTATTGAAATTGCAGTAAAATATTCTAAACTCACTTTGATGCTTGGTTGGTTTTTTTTTTTTTTTAACTTTCTCCTCCTGGTGACAACACTTACTTCCTATCTGCTCTGGTCTACATGTTTGTGTTCCTTTGTTTGTTTCAAGATCCATTTAAGACACTTGGGCATAAAAATGTCATCCATGGTCCTACTTGTCCAAAAGAAGAAAAATTTACATAAAATGAGGATGTTGCTGCATCTGCATTTTGTTACTCAAGATTTTTTGGTGAGCTTGTTTTTATAAATAACCGGTTCTGAAAATCTGAGTTGTTTCTGAAATTCTATTTTGGGGAGAGTTGAGAGAACTGATTAAAGCTTATTTGGCTTCTATGGAAACTTAATCAAAGTCAATTGATAATGATAAAGTGAGATAAAAATTAAAGCAGTGAGAATGAAACCTTATAGTGAGTAGGACAACTTGGGAATAAACCCAATCCCGATCAGATACTGAGAAGGGTTGCTCTACACCAAGGAAGGACTACAAAAAAACTGCCCACAACTTCCAGCAAAGCAAGTTTTGTGGAAACCAACAGCAACATCCTAGAGAGTTTACTGCCAGGTAACCTGGCGGCCAACTAAACAGACACAATTTGTGCAACTTGTATTTTGGAAACCTCTTCTGCCTGTTCGTTTAATATCCCAGGTACAAGACAGGAGCAGGCAATGAATACTCATGCATGTTTTCTTTCTGCTTGCTTGGCTTACTTACCCCACAGCATCAAAAATCATTAGTAGGGAAGGTGGTGGTGTCTTCATGAAGGATGATCCTTAGGAGGAGGAGAACTAAGAGTCCTACTGTTTGCATGGAAGTTGCTTGTGCACCATGCAACAGGGTATTTTTCACATCTGTAGGGATGAGGAAAAGTTATACTGCTGAACTACTGAACTCCTTGGGGGACAACTTGTCTGCAGAGATTAATTATTGTTCTAAGCTGTAGTAAGAATTAAAATTGGTAGGCTTCATTTTCATTGGTATAATGGGAACTCAGAAGGGCTTTCTCTGTTTTTTTTTTAATCCCAAAGTTGCAAAAAGAAAAAAAACAATCACAAAATAGGAGACTGGATAAATATGGAAAGCACATATATGTTTTACCTCTTTCTCCCCGCTCGGAGTGTCCCCTCAGTGGCATATGTCAAGGTATTCTCGAAGCTAGGCTTCAGAGCATTTCTGAACTCTATTGTACCTTAGTCTCCGCATCCATAAATTGACTCTAGGGTCACTCAGGGGATAATTTTGCTTTAAATACAGGGTTGCACTAATATGTCTGTTGGCCCTCACTTATCCATTTGAATTGGATGAAGTCCAGCTGGAATAGAGGAGAGAAGCTGCCTAAGAGACTCGTTCTTCATGATGTTACATTATCATATCTCATCTTGCACTTCCCGAAGAAAAGACAAGAATGGTATTGGTGTAATGGAGTAGTCATCTTTCAGTGGTGGGGATGTGAATGCTGGCTTTATAAGAGGATGTAGTGTAGGGCAGAGAATGGTCCAGACTCTGACTCAAGGAGAATACAGATGGAAAGAAAATAGTAATTTTTATGAAGGCTGACCAGTCACACGTAACACTTACAGTCCAACTGTTGTGCCAATTTATTTTTATGTGTCATTTAGAGGAAACATATACTTATCTCCAGTTTAAAGATATGAAAGATAAAGTAACTTGCTAACAACTGTTTCGGGTTATTTGCAGGGACAAGATAAGAAATAAAGTATAATTGTATTTTGAGCCATAAATAACTCCAACTTTCAGATGTATCTTGTACTCTCTGAATCTGTAAAGGAATATTCTTATGGTCAGAAGAATGAATTTTTTTTTTTTTGTCGTCCATATGTAAGATGAACAGGACACCTACTTGTATCAGTTTTCACAGTGAATAAAAAAATTTTCAGAATGTTTATCAGCTAAAGTTATCTTGTGTGGCAAAGCCTAACTCTGCAAAGACACTAGTTTGAATGTTTCAGGGTTTTTAAAGATGCATATAGACAAAAAAATGTGTACTGTTGATCATTTCTTTATTTAAGCAAAGGGAAAAATTGTGTTTGTGAAGGCTCAGATCTTGACTTTTCTTTTAATTTTAGATTCCAGTGGTTCAGGCATCTGTATAACAGGCTTGTCTGTGCTATACTACAGAGAAACCTTCCTCTTTGACCTACTAGGTGTTTCTCTTCTTAGGGAGGAAAAGAATTCTTTCCATGTTAAAAGAGTTCAGTCTCCTCCTGTCACCGATTGCCTCTGTTGCTTAGTTGAGCTCAATTACGTGTAATAGCTTTTCAAGGGTTCAGCTGTGAAGAAGGCATGTGTGCAAATGATATCAATAAAATAACAGGATTTGCATACACAGGAGCAGCACACATGCTACTGCTTTGAAGATTTACTGTGTGAGGTACACCTAGTGTTCAGTAGGACAGCTGTTGACACTGCCACTTTTATACTCCTCCTGCTTAGTTTTCCTGGCTACCATAGGCAGAGGCAAAAGAAAAACGCAGTGCTAACTGTTCATGCAGGAGTAATAACAGCCCTTAACAGAAGAAGAGTAATTACCTTTGTCTGTTTCTCCCTGCTTAAAAATCTAATAAAATAGACACCAGTGGCTACACAGCTGATGGACACAGAAGTCCTCCTGCTTTTACTAAATCTGAGGTTAGTTATGTAGGATGTCCTTTGCTCATGAACTGAACTCCCATCTTAATTTTGAAAAAAAATCCATTACTGATGGGTAGATTTCCTGAACACATTTAACAGCTTTCAAGCTAGTGGTATTTGGCAAGGCCTTTTAAAGTTATAGGAGATTTATAGCTGAAGAGATTACATAGCAGTGAGTTCAGATCCCATCCCTTTCTCTCAGCTTCTGCTCTTGGTAACAGTGACAGGAACTGTCTGTATACCAGAAGGAACAGTTTAAGAGGGGTGGCTGCATTTGGCAATAGAAGCCCCCGTTAGCAGCCGGAAGCATTGGTGCTGAAAAGCAATTGCTGGTGTCAAGAACTTTCCTAGCTAAGCACTGCAGCTGGTGGCAATAAATAGCATTCTAATAAAGGAGGATGTTCAACCCGTGACATAAGCGAATACTGTTTCAACCACAAAAAGTAATTTATGGTGCTGCATATGTCTGAAATGGATTTTTTCCCAATACATTTTAAAATAAAAATGCTAAGATTTCAATGGAGGGAAAGATCTGCATTTTAAATCAAAATGAAATTGAAAGATCAATGAAAAGTGTACTGCTTTTTTAAGTACGCAATGATACATAACATCTTAAGGATGTGCACTGTCACAAAGCACAATTACCTCCATTCCTAAAAATGAAAGATGCTGTTTTCTGACTGTGAATGTTCTCTGTATTGCATCAAACCTAATAACTTCCCATGTCAGTGATAATCCTCCCAAACATTTAGACAGAACCATCATCATCTTCTCATAAGAATGCCAAAATGGTCATGCAGAAAGCAGCAAATAACAATATGTTTGGATTGCATAGACACAATTCCTGAAAAAAAAAAAAAATCAGCTCCAGCCTGCGCAGTGAAGAGCAAAAGGAATGGGTAACAGTCATTAGGCTCATTGGACCTGTTATCATGGAGTCCACTACAGTAAACAAGTTATTAGCTTTGACATACCAATGGTTTATAAGAACATATTCTCCTGCTCTTTGTTATACGTTCCATTTGTGCCACATGTGACTTCCCTGACGTAACTATTGTGGAACATAGTAATGTTACATATTGCATCATCTCCCACTGGGATGAGCTGGTACCAGGGGAAACCATCCTTTTACTTTATTACTGCTGGCTAGTTTGGGGTTCTTTAGAGGTGCATGGAAGAAAGGGTAGTTTTGGTTTGATGATCATAGGCTGGATGGGTTGTTCTGAAAGTCATTTTATACAGGAGTTTGTTTCAAATCATAAGGGTTCTATGTGCAAGCACATAAAATGAGTAACTGATGAAATGTTACTCATTGTCAAAATCCTTTGTACAGGATTGTGAAGTATAGTATAGACATTTAAAATTCCTTAAGGAAACATAACCTTTGTATTATTTTTTTGCACGTTTATTAATTCTCTAGTTTCACTTTAGGAAGAAACAGGTCTGTCAGTTTTAAGAGATGGCAGATATCCATTTATGAGTGATACAGCTCTGTACTCAAGCTGATTCCCACCCCTGCCCCGTAGAGGGTTTCTGCTGTCACTTAGGAGTTAAAGAGCCAAATTCTCAGCTGGTGCACATCAGCACTGCTATCCTGAAATAAATAGGCATAACTTCACTGGAGTCACTGAAACCTAAGCTCAGACTTGTGGGTTTTACTGTCCTTGAGTGCAGTGTTTTAAGGGTTATGATACACACTTCTGTGACACTTGGTTATGGTATAAACAAACGCTACACTTCTGATTTAAATTATAATCTCATTCACCCAGAAACCAAGAGAGCTTTGCTTATTTATCCCAACTGAGAAGATAGCCCAAAGGCTTTTCACGTTGTATGATAAAGTCATGGGCTGTGATTCCAACTGCTCCCTCTCCCCACCCCCTCATATAAACAAGGAGGTGACCCCACTACTGCTGGTGCAATTACTTAGATGTGAAACAGTTGTTCAGAAAATTTTGTATTCAAATCAGTGCCACAGTGTTTATTCTGCAGGGAGGTGATGTGTCTGCTAAGGCTTTAGTCAGATCAGACAGAGACCAAGAGTCTGAATTCAGGTATTGGTATGAAGAGTTGGGCAGAAATTTGGGAGTAATTAAAGGTTGGAATACCTATCAAAAATGTTGAATTGAACGTTTCCTGTAAACTGTGTGTGCAGCCACAACACTCTTTGATTCTGAGTTGCATTTAAGCTGGGGATGGAATTCAGCTCCAGATCCTGGACCTAGATCTGAATTTCCACAGGTTTAACAATCTTGCAATCAGTAGAGTTTATTTGGTTCCATAACTAATTGAAGTGCAGAAATTTTAAGGTAACTTTAGTTGGATGTTTTTGAGATCCACTGGGATAATAGCGCAATAAAAGCTGAAATAAAACATATCTGGTATTGTGTAGGGATTTTATTAAGATTCCAGTTTAAGGTTAAAATAGTGTTCTTGTGCAATCAGCCTACCTTAATAAATTAAAGCAAAGGAGTTTGTAAATGATTTAAAAGCATGGGTTACACATTTTTCCAAAGCAAAAGAAGAGAAGCATAGAAAATTTATCTGAATTCTCAAGTCAGTGCATGTGGTGAACATTAGTTTTCCCTTTCTTCGTTTTTTTTCTTTTTAAGCTTGGCTAAAGCTTTCTTTTTCTTCACAAATACTGTACTGGTAACTGAAGCTATCTTCCACTCATGTACAACATCGGGGTAGCAACACGAATGATATAAGTACCTTCCTTAGGGGCAGTGCATAGTAGCAAGGAAACATAACTGTGTATACAGATCTCCACAGTGGAATGTTCTTCCTAAACTGCAAATCAGATCAAATGAAGGAACGTAGCCTGGTAAGGAGGAAGAAAAGAATGTAGAAAAGAGCTGGAGGAAGAAAATAATGCAGCATTAACTTAAAATCAAAGCAAACCCAAAACAAAGAACCCAGTTACTGCAAAGTTTAACTTGTGATATGCCATTCATTATGGTGACTTGATCAAAGTCACCTATAGGAATATGACCACTATCAGTTGTCCCATTTTTTGTCAACAAGAAACAAAAATAATCCTAATACCCTTATTCTACTTTTTTACCTGTTTTCTTCAGTTCAGCAAGGTAAGTGGTTATTTAGGGAATACCAGCAATTGACAATTCTGATAGAAACGCTGGCTCATGTTTTTGACTGGTGAGAAGGCATTAATAAGAAAATGCCAGGTAAGCTGAGAGGAAAAAAAATGTCCAAAGGCTGCCTAGAGGGCTGAGGTTTGTCTCTAGGCAGTTTAAGGACATACTTTTTAGGAGCCGATTTACCCCAAGAGGGTGTTTGTTTCACTAGAACCGAAGAACTTGATGCACCGGACTGAAAATTCCAAACTGATACTCCCCTGTGATCTACTGCCTCTTTGATCATCAGTTTTTAAGACTTGAAGCACATTGCTTTTTCTTTTTCACTCCCTTCTTCTGACTTAAATATTTGCAGAAGATGACTTATTGCTTTGCAACATAAAAGTTTATCACATGGAGCACTTGGCTCTTCCCATGTCCCCCATTCTTCTGATTTGCTCTGTAGCTGCACTGCTTTCTGTGGTGTTAGACCTGCTTATGGTTATGTAATGGGACAAATGGGATCCACTCATTTTTAGAGCCTTTAAAGGATCAAATAATATGCAGAGGTGCAGCAATGACTTAAGTGGCCTCCTCTTCACTTTCCCCTGTTCAGAAAGTTCAAAAATGCTGGCATTAACAGTGCAAAAATCAAAAAATTGAAAAGCCAAGTGAAGTACTCTGGTACTCGTTTTTTGTGCACTTTCTTCAGGTTACCTCAAAGAAAAGACATTGACTCTGCTAAATGTGTATATAAGGTGCCTTCAAGTAATTTTCTATTTCTTATTTGCTATTTAGTAGCATGGAATAGGGATCTTGAGCTTTTTGGACAGAAGGTTGTATCTTTAAAACCCCAAACTTAAGAGACTTGCCAAATCTTGCATCAAATATGAGACTCACATAAAGAGCATTAAAAAAATATTTCAACTAAGTGATTAACTTCTTACCACCTGGAAAACCACAATCAGTGAAAAAAGCAACTCAAAAATTCAAATGCCATTAATAGGCTGACTGCTTCAATACAGAATATTATGCTGCTTATAGCAACAGCCTTTCAAACACATCAGAAAACAAAATTCTGTACATAATAGGGAATCTCTATATTATGTCCAAGATTTATGATGTTAGAAACTATAGGTTATGTTGTTTTGATGATAGAAGAATTAACGAACGAGACATATTTGCCTGCAGTGATAAACTATACCATATAGAACCATTAATAAAGAGAAAACATGTGGAAATTCTTTAAGAAAAATAGCATTTTTGCTCTTTTCTCAAGGAACAAAAGAAGCCAGAAACATGACAGATTTCATCAAGAGAGCTGTTCACAGATTAAAAGTAGGTCTGATTTTTGTTTTGCTGTGCTAGACTTCACTTCCCAAACCACAGAACAGTGAGGCGAATGTTTTCAAGCTTATAGTGTTGTTTTTGTTTTCATGTTGTTTTTTTTTTTTTCTTACGCAGTGAATATTGTCTTCCTCTAATTCTGTTATACCATACAAGACTTGTGTCTTGGCTGGGTTCTTCTGTTCAGCCTTCTGGTGTACTCAGACAATGCCACATACGTTCCACTGTGATCTTTATGTCTGTCAAAAAAGCAAGGCCTGTTCTGTAAGGAGCTATGGTGACAAACCAGGGCATTGGGGGTGTTCAGCACCACATAGAATTTGCATCTCAGTGTATGGCAGCTAGAAGGGTTGGAAGACTGTAAAGAAATACACAGAACAGTAGGAGCTGAAGCTGAAGGTCCTTTGACTACTGCCTGACACAGGCTGCTCTGTAAAAGGGTACTTCTGGCCCCAGTAACTGTTGTGGAGGGCTACTTGCTGCAAAACTTGGAACCCCCCATTTCTGAGTACCTAGATGCCTTCACTAGCATCATTTTTGGAGGGCTTGGCATTTCCTGAATGAAACTTCTTTATTAACTAAGGCTACAGAAATCACTAGATTATTTACTTCATGGTTTGAACACAAAAATAGCTGACAAGGATTGACAGAGAAATGTTAGGTTTAAAGTTAACATCCCAGAAGGAGGGGAACTTGGAAGTGTATAATTGTATATATTTGGCATCAGCTAAAAAGGCCCAGCCAGAAGCCTGAGGCATGAACACGAAAGTCCATCTTCAGCCTGTGAAAATTCGATACTGGTGTCAAGAGCATTTCTTATCTACCTTTCTCTGATATTTTTTATGCTACTTTTGTGCTAAGCACTTTCAGAGGTTTATAAACCAGTTTAGCTGGGCTGTGCCATTGAAGAAGACTATAGAAAATGAATGTCCTTTTGAGATTTAGAGAGAGATTATTAGGTCGCTTAAACTCTCTACTGAGTCTTTCCACTTTTATATTGCAAAAAGTATACACTGGTTACAGAAACATTTGTATGATCAAAAAGTTTAGGTAGCTCAGCATGTAAGAAAGGTTTTTCTGTATTGCTAATGAGATGAGAAGTCAATCTTATTTGTCTTCTGTTTTGTTAGCTTTCATCTTGGCTCTCTACTATTCTAATCTTATGGGTCAGATCCAAAATGCATTAATTTAGATGCCTAAACATGGTTCCTGCAGATCCTGGTTTCAGCATATCATTTCCCAGGTGTCCAGGGCAAACCAAGACCTCAGCTTTTGGTCCCAGAATTCCCCACAAGCCTGAAGCTCTTCTGCTGCCCATGCCCTGGAGCACCTTGGTTGTACCACCATCACCTTGTTACCTTGTTCTGGCTTTTTTCCTGGCTAGGATCCAGAAGTAAGGGTAACTTCTCTGTGGGTTTTCAATGGCATCTCAATCTAAAGGTAAACCTACATATGGTGAGTCAATCAATCTCTCTTTGAAATGCAGCGATAGGAACTTTTTTCTTTATAGAACACATATGGGAGTCCTCGCTGTCCCCCTCATATACAATTGCATTTTGGTAAGTGCATTAATATGTATTTGGTTTTTTCTCCTTTGTATGAAGGATTGATTTAGGTTGACTGAAGACATATCCAAAATAGTATTGTGATGCTCATTCTTGTTCCCACTTTCTGACCCATGAAACTTGAGTTTTTCCTGCATCAGAATGACTGTGACAGATCAGAGTGGAGACTGTCAACTGTGCCCATAGATTTGGACTCCACTTGCGTCTTTCTGATCCCAAGAAAGTGCTGTAACCACCTGCCTTTCCACACAAGTGTATTGAGAGAGGGCTCTGTGTCTTCTGCCTCTTGGAGGAATTCTCTACATACATTTTTTAGGAAAGCATTTGTAGGCACTTACATTTAAAACTTTGGATTGTAAGTAGGTAGAGACACTGCTATGTCCTTAAATGAAGACTCCTGTTTCAGTGGGAAAAAAAGAATTTGCCTATAGTTCTCCCCAGTTTGCTCCTGCTGGAGTCAGTGTGTCAACTTTCAGGTGGCTGCTCAGTCTGGAGGTGGTTTCAAATGCACCTTCTTAGGTGGTAGTTCCTTCAGTGAATGACACGGGAGCTGGGATCCCAACATAAGGTTAAAAATGTCTTTCCTTAGAACAGTTAAGCTGCACAACACATGGTTTCAGCACCTGCTTGGTGCTTGTTTCAGCTCAGCATCAATTAATATTGTGGACTCTGTAGCTTTGCAGAGCTGGCAAAACCTGCTTTATGTTCCAATATGCATCACTGAGTAAAGCTGTTTCTGTTGGGAACTATTACAACTGCTCTGCTAACAGTAAACATCCCACTGGGATTCTGTCTTACTATCTACTAATCTGCTGCTAAACCGAAATCAGCTTTATACTGGAAAAAAATCAGATATACAACCAAGTTGCTTCTCTTTGATTGAAAACATCCATGTAACTATGTCTACGATAAAAGTAAAAAATATAGCCACATTTTATTTCCAACTGAAGTCTTATAAAGCCAGATAGGGAGTTTAAAGAGTATTTGGCAACTGAAAACTTAGATTCCTCTGAAATAATTGGTAAGTGATGCCTGGAGGCAATGAGTTAAGTTGTTACTGATTGCACTAGCAAAATCCCACTCATGATTTCTTAGTTAGCTTCTTGGAAGATATGACAATGAGGTATCTCTTGTAGATTGCAGTATACAGATTGTCAAGCAGTGCTTAGAAACTGTAGTCCTTGTCTTTCTAAATTAAGTAGCCAATACTGTCCTCTGAACATCAGTGGCAGGGCTAAATTACTTCTAAGAGATACGTGTAAGACTTTTCAGAGCTGAGATAAGCCTAAAACACTTAAGTTTTTAAATTCTGCTGCTAGCAGCACTGAATTTCATGGGGCAATTGAAAATACAAATCTGTGTGCTGACTTATTTGCAAAATCCTCCTCAGATTCAGTATATAGCAACCTCACTTTGTCTTTAGTCAGAGTACACAACACAAATAAAAGCATACTGCAGGCATTTTGGGGTATTTTGGTTTGTGCAGCAAGAGATTGCCTTTGAACTTTATGTGGGAAACAAAATCAACCAACCAAAAAAACCCAACCCCAAACAAATTTTAAACAAACAAACAAAAAAGGCAAAACACAGTATTACAGAAGCAGAGATGTACATGGGACTCAGAAACTGAGGTACCATCTATCGTGGTTTTTTCTAGTGTAGTACTTGGTAATAAATTTCATTCCTCGGTTTACCTGTGTCAGATGTGTAGTGGGAAAACTTACATCTTACAAGTATTGTTAGATTAGTTGCCTCAGAAGAATAATTCACCAATCCTTACATAATACTGGAACACTGGGACTTTTCAGCAAGAGGCTTGTGTATCTGGAATAATCCAAGCCTGTTTTGAGGTCAGAGGCAGATATATAATCTGAGTTTTTAGTTATTGCTGTAACAGGATTATTTTTAGAATTGCATTGGTCTGTTTTTGTGTGCTGTCATCCCGTCCTGCCTTGTCACCTGGAGTCTCCTCCAAGAAACTTCAAAGTTTGCATGCTTGATGGGCTTTTTGTCTAGCCACCTGGTCAGCCAGCGATACACCAGATCCTTTAAAGAGAAATCTCATCATGCAGTACAGAGGTTTGTGAATTCATTCTGTCTGAACTATTTCTGTGACAAATCTGCTAATTTCCCAAGTAGAAAAGTCATCTCTAATAGACAGTTTACTGTAGGTTCTGACAGACCTCACCTGTCAGATTCTCATCTTCCCATTTGACACCTTATGCTAAAAGTCCTCCTGCCACCTTTGGTGTGTAACTCCATTATAATGAGACTATGCAACCGATAAGGATCTTTTGAATTTGGAGGTGTCACGTGACCAGACTTTCTGATTAAATTACCAGGCCTCTCACTGTGCCTGTCTTGGCCTCCCAGTGTTTCTGGCAATTTTTATTTTCCTGGCTATTTTTATTTTTTCCTTCTTGATGTGCTTTAATTTTTCCCTTCCCTTTTGCCTTTTCTATAATTGTGCAGTGTTACAACCCAGTCCAACTTTACCAGGTGTACATTCTAATTTCAGACTTCAACACATTTTGCTCACATGAACCCTTGTAAAACTCTTGGTTCTTTGGTACCCTAAATTAACATCCAGAGAATAACTCCACATTTTTCTCTGAGAAATTTCTTTTAATTTGGTGAGAATAGAGGTATTTTGGCAAAAAGGGTTTTACAAAGAAACATGCAACTTCACAAAGCATTAAAACAAGTTACAAGGGTGTGGTGTGGGCAGGTCATCCTTGACTGCCAGCCCAACCACACAGCTCTGTGGACACGTGGCTGCAGCCCATGTGCTCTCGGGTGGCCTTGTCATATCATGTGCCTGCAGGCCCAGCCCAGCCCTTTCCCTACACACACACACACTCACAGACAAGGTGGTTCTGACCCAATAATAACTGATCTCATGTGTAACATGAAGCTTAGAGCATTCACTACCTGCAACAAAGAATGGCCTAGCAAAAAAAAAAATCCAAACCCAAAGCCAAGCTCACTTCAGATCCCTCAGTGGCATAGCTGATGTTTAGGGCACAGGGAAGTTGAGCATCATTGCACTGCTATTTCATTATACCTGTTTCATCATCAGGTTCAAATGTTTGATCTAGAGCTTGTAAGATGGAGTTTAGGTGGGTAGTTCATTGTAAAGAAGAGTGAAACATGGAGATGGGTTGACAAAATGCATTGTGAGACAGTTGCATTTCCCTTCATTCCTTGGCTCAGGTCAGCCTCACTCATACTCAGTCCACGGATATGCAGTTTGTTTAGCAGTATGTTTACAAACATGGAAGAATAGCTGGTCTGTGTCTCGCACACAGCCCAGCATCAGCATCCATTCACTCCTTTGAAAATTATTCAGCATTTTTATGATTGGATGAGATCGATGTTTTGAGCTGGTTCAATGACTGAAGACACATCTTTTAAAACATGAACAATATAATGTAATCATATGCTGTATATCAGCCAGTGAGCAATTCTGGCACAAATCAGTTGCATCGCTGAAAGCTGTGGTGTTTTCCATTTTTTGTCATTGAATTCAAGCAGTACAGTATGCTCCCTTTCATTAAATGAACAACGGCACACAGAAGTAATTTTATTAGCTCAAAGTTACCTCTTATTTCTCAACAAACCTGTGTACCTTCAGTCTGCTCATTGCCATATAGCGTACTTTGTGCCACTCAGATACATCTAAAGCTTGCCAATATTCTTGTTGTATCTATATCATGGTATTTTTGGCAGAGGCCATATACAAACCAGAGAAATCTAACTGCTTTCTGTTTCTTCTCCAAACATTGACTTTTATATTGTGTCACCAGAGCTTTAATAATTGTAGATCGGCAAATACAGAAATGTTTTTTAAGTCACTGAGGGAGTGCTGATTTACAGCACAGGACTGGCTCCACAACTGGTGCAGATAAAATGATTTGAAGGTATTTCCTTACAAAGGTATTCCAGTCGTGTGAGAGATGGAACTTTTCAAGGTGAAAACAATGTGGAAAGATTAAACAAACTAGACAATGAAACAAGTATACAAAAGTATCTTCATTTTTAGCACATTGGCAAATGAATGCATCTAGCTAAGTATACTAGTTATACAAGCTGCCTCTCAATCTGGACCTGTGGAACTGAGAGAAAGCACTGCAGAAAGGAGGAGAGAGACAGTGAGAAATCAAGAGTACATATGCAGTCGATGTGAACATGCTGTAAAACTGCTTTTAGACCCTAAGCCAGTGTGGCAAACTTCTTGTTCTGCTAAGGTCAGGACTAACCCTATTGCTCATTCAACACTGTAGAGCTAGATGATAAAACCCACTAAACTAATTGAAACAGAGTTACAATTTGGCTCTTCTGTCAAAGGACTGGCAAAGTCTGGATCAAAACCTGGGATTTCATCCTTATGACAGGTACTTCCCTTTGTTTTTCTCTGCTCCTGATTCACACAAAACCCCTTGCCAAAGAATTCAGGAAAACACTTTTTGATATCTTTGAAGGAAATGGAGGCCAAGAAATCAGAAAATGCTTTGCTGTTTAGGTCTTAGTATTTTTAAAACCAGGAAGCCATCACTTATAGGCTTGCCATCCAAGGCCTAAATAGACAGAGGAAGTCGTGTTCTCACATTGTTAATGGATCAGTGGGAAGCACAGTAATGCATTTCACTGGCAAACATATTTAAAGACACAGCCTGTGTACATGAGAGTTTTAATGTCTCACTGTTGTAAAAATGCTGTCTACTGTACCTCTAAAAATACTATTTTTCTAAATCCTAGACTGAAAACACATGGAAAGGGAATAGTGGAGATTTAGTAAATTGAATCTGGTGAGAGAAAACAGTGAAAACTGCATAAAGGAAAGAATAACGGCAAACCTCATTAGTGAAATTGGAAACAAGCAAAAAAAAGTGAGTTTTGCAGAAACAACTAGCAGAGTATGCTGGGAGGACAAAGTAGCTTTTGATTAAGGACAAAGACTTTTTCTGAATGCAATGTAGCAGGAGAAACTTTCTCTGTGTTACAGGATGCCTGTGCACTGACGCAGCAAGGGGAAGCATCTTGAGAATGTTCCAGACCAGGACTGAGCAAAGCTGTCATCTAAGTCTCTGGTGACAAGTTTCCCTCTTGTCCTTCAAGGGCTGCAGGTTGCCTCTCTTCAGAAGCAGTCACTAAGTGACAAGAACCACTTTGGCCAGGCTTAGCACGTGGAGCAAGCAGAGCTTTGCATTAGGGACAGAACTCTGAAAGAAGAAACAGACAGAAACAAGCAGTGTGGGAGGTGTTACACACCAGATAAATTGTCATTGGGTCAGAACCACCTTGAGGGGGAGCATCTCTGTGAGTGGGTGTGCAGGGGAAGGGCTAGGCTGGGCCAGCCAAGAGGACATGGCCACAGGAGCCACGTGGCTGGGCTGGCTGTCAAGGAAGACGCACCTAGTGACCTGCCCAACCTCACCCCCTGGAGCCTCTAATTGGTCGTGACACCCCTCACTTTGGCTAAGGGGACAATGAGAGGTCAGTGAGCCAGGGGTCCTGCCTGGAGGGAGTGGCCACAGTGACCAGAGCAGGTAGGGAGACAGCACGAGGTCTCCCCATTGGACCCTGGCCCATTCTCTTTGAAGCTATCAACATGTGGCCTTCTGAGTTGTAACTGTGTTCTTTCTCCCTTCTTTTAATCTCTTTACTCTTTCTTCTCTTAATCTCTCTTCTTTTATTCTTCTCCTCTTGTGGGTGACCTAAACACTTATTTTCTGTAAGTTGTGGGTACCTCACTGAAGTTGCGTAGTTTGTGTTTGCTGAGTGTAACAAAAGTTCCTTACTATAGCAATGCTTGTTGGTCCTGGTAATTTGTTGTAATGCTTTTGTGAAGTTGCATGTTTATTTTTGTAAAACCTTTTTTTACCAAAACACCTATTTTCTCATGAAATTAAAAGAAATCTCTTAGGAGAAAAATGTGTAGTTTTTCTCCTGACCTTAATTCTCGGTACCAAAGAACCAAGGGCTTTGCAAGGGTTTGTATGAGCAAAATCTCTTAAAGGCTGAAATGTTCACCCGGTAAAGTTGGAACAGGTTGTAACAGGAGGGAAGAACATGGAAAAGATAACAAGGATAGTAGAGCACATTTTTAAAATGAAAATAAAATGAGAACCAAAGCGTTATTAACACATGAAAAGAAATCGAAAAAACCCTATAGGTTGAGTGTGAAGTAGTTTCATTAGTGAAAGAGCACCGAGAAATGTAAAGCAATTCTAACCTCATTGTTTAAGCACAAGAATCTATTTTTCTACTTGGTGTTCTCTGTACTGGCTCTTGCCATCCTTGTGCCATAGCATGTACAACTACAAAATGTACATTGTGTCATTATTAGTGTTAAGTCACTGTAACTTTTAAAGGGTTGTCCCAGAAAGTAGGGATGAGACCTGATCACCTTCTCTATTTTGGAAAAACTAGCTTGTCAACACAACAAGACTTCAGCAGGTCAGTAAGGCTGAATAAAATACAGTCCGTGTAGAAGAATAACAGCTCAGCCATCAGCATGATGCTGCTGAATACAGATGCCAGTAGACCACCATCTCTGATCTAGCCTAGTGTTGCAGTGATGTTGGATGGATGAGAAAGAAATCAGCAACAGACTCACAGCCCCTAGCACATCTGGAGCAGAGATGGGGAAGCAAGAGAAAAATCCACAGAGTTTACTTCTGAGCCCTCATGGCAGCACTCTGACAAACTGACCACTTTGAGGAAGTAAATTCTTATGCCTGAGTAATTGAAGAATGAAGGAGAAAGGTCTGCAGCTTGTAAAACGGAAAGGGGGAGATGGCAAATTGCATACTATAACAAGTGATATTTTTGTCCTAAAAAGACTCTTCAATGTTACTTTTCCAGCTAACAGGTATCTCATCTGGGACATAATTAAAATTCCCCGTTGCTGTCCAAATGTTAGATACTTAATTTTCTTCTTTTTCTCTAGTTAGTATTAGCTTCCAGTAAGTTATTTATCTCTGGTCAAGGAGCATGAAGCATTAATGGACAGAATTATTTCAAGCAAAGTACAGCATGGATTAAGCAAATGGAAGACAAAGATAAATCTGTGACACATATTATCTTGCATTTGTATGACACATCTTGTCATGCCAGAAAATGTTGCTGAGCTTCAAGGAGCCATGGGTTGCTGAAGCACAAATAACTCTTACCCTCTTTGATTGCCTCCAGCAAACCTTACAGAAAGACTGGCATGAAAGGAAAGCTTAGGAAAACTTCTCTCAACTGGAGCCTCCAACTTTTTGGCAAGTCGGTATGAACTCATCATGTAGCTGAGTAATTGGGCCAGTAGTAACAGAATCGTTAAGATGATCAGGCCAACTGTGAGAATTGAGAATTTGGATGGATCTGTTGCCTTAAGGAAGGGGGAAAAAAACCTTTCCAAGACGACTTTATATGGGTAAAGCAGAGAAGAGTTCTTTACTTATAGGGTTTCGGGGTACAGAATATAAAGGAGTATAAAAGAGTATGTAAAGTATAAAAAGTATAAAAGAGTACAACACGTGTTGATAAGTAACAGATAGAAAAGACCAGTGCTAGGATGAACTCATGGCCTCAGGAATACCATAGCTCTTCTCTAAGCACCACCACTTCAAAACATGCAGAGTAAATTAATCTGAAAGACGTCTCTTTCATCTAATACCCGGCTGTTTCCAGCCACCCTGAGCCACTCTGCTATGCCTTACCGAAGCAAACAAGGGACAACCCGTCCCTCCCAGGTGAAAAACCCCTTTCACCTAACAGGTTGGGAACATGACTCTTGCAACATCTGGGCCCAAGTCATTTCACCTCCCAACCCACAATAACCAGGGAGAAACTCCCTTTTGCAGCTGCATCCCAGCAGCTCAGCAACCCCCAGCTCTTGCTGGTACCCAGTTCCCGTTACCGGTCTCATCTTCCTTCAAGCAGGACTTGAGATTCTTGATGTCCAGTCCGGGAGAACAAGGGAAGGGAAACATCTTCTTCCCCCACCTCAGGAGAGCAAGAGAGGAAAACCCCCCTTTTTGCAAGCAGAGCTCCTCTGAGCTCTTCCCCCCCCACCTTTCAGGGGGGAAACACCAGGCACCACACCAGGCTGGGCAGCAGAGAGTGTGTGTGTGTGTGTGTGAGAGAGAAATGTCAATAAAGTGTGGGAGAGCTGGAGAAAGCAGGGAAAAAGCCCAGTCTACATGGCAGCATACTCATTTTGTAACTATACTCAATTATCATATCTAAAAGTCTCATCCAATCTAAGATTTGTCCATGCCCAGAACTTCCCTTGGTTTCGCCTCATGGCACGCCTCTCCTAGAATTGAGTTGGAGGTCTTAAGACCCCTTTGCCTTATTGGACCTTCTCCAAGGTTGCTGGGCTTTGCTAGTTGTTTTGACTAACGTGGTATCTAGTTGCCTTAGCTCTGGTACTTGTTTTCCTTGCACAGTGTTCCAGCTATTATCTGACCCTTAAGACAGTTAACACAGGGTTAGAGGTTGCAGGCTATGCTATATGTGAGCAGTATACCTAGAAGTATAAAAATCTACAAATTCATGAAAGGCCTATGGCAACAGATCTATGTGGCAAATGTACACTTAAGCAAATGAAGTCATTGCTGCTGCATGCTTCATCTGCAGACTCTTTCCTACTATTTATTTTGCTAAAGTAAATGTTTATTTCACAAACTGATCAGTAAGTCACCTGTCTTCTGAAGACTGGTATTAGGAGTTCTACGAGCATATCCTATGATGGATATATTCCATTAGTCTATATTTTATTTGTGACAGCTAACCATCAAATGTTGTAATATACTTGAAATGCTGAATGTTTTAACTCACAGACTTCCGATTACACATTCAAAACTTTGTGAACCACACCAAGTATTGTGAAGCTCACCAAAGGGTGAAATTAGAATTTAAAGTAAACAGACCACAGAAGTAGTTTCAAATCAATAAGTTAAAACTAAAAATACACTAGCAAGTATCATGTGCAAGAAGGAAAAGAGTAACAGGAAGAAAAAATTATGAATTTGTGATATATCTGGATGTAGGCAGTATAAAGGGCCCCAGTATCTATAGAAGCCATGATCTTGTCATTGAAGGAATGTATTTGCAGGGATCTTTTACATAAGATACTGGGTTTCTGAAATACAAGACACGTGTAAAGTGACAAATACAATAATAGAGCTAAAAGTTTTCTATGAAAAAACCTTGGAAGAACTTTTGGTGTTTCACTGAGCAAACAATATTCAAACATAGAAAAGGTCAGAAAAAGGAAGTAGACACCAGATTTATTCTCCATATGCATATATAATTGGATGGGATGTAACAGCCTTATTACAGCAAAAAAAGATTTATGTAAGACACTGAAAAATCTTTCTAACTAAATAAAGATGGGTAGGGGAGTGCATTCCCATAATCTTTCTAAGCATCTCCATCACTGGAGTTTTTTAAGAATAGATTAGACAGACATTTAAGCTCATCTGTATGGACAGTCATGCCTCAGAGGAAAGATGAAACTGTATGTCTTGAGACCCAACTGTGCTTACAATTTTTTTTTTCACGATGTGTAGCCAGACTATTTTTTTCTAAATATAATTTATCATTTGTATGTAAGGTAGTGCCAAACATATTAAAATAAGGCTGCTTAAAGTACATATGAAAATAAACTGATCAAATTAATTTTTGTGGTTTTCCACTCATTATGGAGCTATCATGCTGAGACAAAATACAAAATGGAGTGTGGCATGAATGCTTACTATGGAAAAGCAAATAAAAAATTAAAAAAGTTAATCCAATACTTCCTTTTGTAATGAAAATGTTTTCTGGTAATAAAGCTTGCATTTTCTCAGTACTCTTCTGTGAGTTTCAAAGACCTTTCAGAAACTTTCTTAGCACACCATAGGCACTCTGGGAGCTGAGACAACAACTGTGCAGCTTCATATTGGAGACAGAAGCCCCAAAATGCCCAGGTCAAATTCTAAAAGCTGCTGGCTCTCAGCAGGGTTGGGCCTGGCCTCCTCCAGCTGCAGCTCATCCCCTCTCCTTTGTCATGTTCTTTCAACATCACTGTCACTTGTCAACTTGCAGAAATGTCTCGTTGCTCTCACCAACGCTTAAACATGGGATACCATCCTCTATGACAGGAATAAGTGTTGAGCTACTGCCCTTTCCTGAAGACCTTCACCAATACACTTATATACAGCAAACATGTAAACAGAGACTTCTATAAGAGAAAAGGTAGTTGGTATTTATTAATAAAAAAAATTATTTGTGTATATTTATATATACACATATGTTAATATAAAAATATACGTGAATTTATATAAATATGTAAAAAGAAAACAAATGTATTCCTTTGATTGTCTTCCATCTTCTCTCCTTAGGACAGAGACCCAGGTAGATTTCATGTTTGTGCAGCATGATGAACCAAAGAGACATTGCTCTTGGCAAGCACCCCTCATTGCCATTATAAAATGAATAACATATTACACAGTTGTGTCCTCATGTACAGTCATATATTCTGAAAAACAGAATGTGCATAAAGTTTATAACCTTGATTTGGTGGTTGTTTAGGTATTTTCAAAAATGATTATTTAATATCGTTACTGTTTGACCAGTTTACATGGTCTGCTTTATGTTAACAATGAATACTTGGGCTATGCAAATAGCAGTTCCTGTGTAAACGAATACTTCTCCATGTTTATATTATCTTCATTTGGCAAGTTCTCAGAGGTAAATGTATTACAGTAAGTCTTACCTGTTTACAGACAGTTAGCTGGACATCAAGATAAATCTGTTAAATGTCTGCATTAAAAAAAAGTTTTTCTGGTATCAGGTGGATTCAATTTCTAGTAAAACTTAACTTTGCACTAATATGCCTTTTACTCTTCAATACTACACTTTATGTATCACCATTAAAAGCAACAGCAAAAAGTATTTTCACAATACAGGGAAAAAAGCCTCCCAACTCTCTAATAATGGCAATAACCTCAGCTAAGGATATTTCTCTAAAATTAATAACTAGCTGGGGTTAATGGCCACTGGCTTCACCTTAGGTCCTCAATTAATCCCTGAACCTCAATTGTTATTACCTAATTGACTTAGTTTCATTTCATTTTAACATTTCAAAGTGATCCTCCTAAAATCACAGTGACAGAGTAATGTGGTCTCTGCAGATATGCACTGACATGGTTTCAATACTGTTACTTCATCTCCATACACTTGCATTGACATTTCATTTTTGTGTTGACATTGCAGTGCCACATCTATGGATCTGTGTAGATGACATGCGATTGTTCAGATTAGGTGAAAGCCTGGCCAAGAGCAAGGGCAGGCCAACATCTTATACAGGAACATGATGCCAGCTGAGAGCTACTAAGCAGAATTACTGTTATCATTTTGAATGTTTGCTATCCTTACAAATATGATTTGTATGCAAACAGAAAAACAAAATTTCACTTGCAATCTTACTCATTTCTTAAACAAGCAAACACAAATATTTTGATTTAGATCAGCTTAAAAATGTATCCTGAAAATTCAGCAGGTCACAGATTTACAAAGAGCTTTTTTGATATTACCATTTAATGCTTATTTGAGGCTGCAAATAAATTACAAAAATCTTGTGTTGATATTAATATCTTAATATCAACAAATAATATTAGCAAACAGCTGAATACTGTAAGATGCAACTTTAAATCAAGAAATCCTCCTAAAATAAGAGATCAAGTCTTTTTATTATGTGGAGAAGTTTTTGAAAAGTCTTTTGAATTTCTTTGATCCAGCTCTGAAATAATTTTTGTAGATTACTATTGTACAAACCCCATAATTTATAGTAGCTGACCTAAGCTGCTCTTTGTATAACAGCCATGTATGAAACAATAGCAGGAAAGTGAAAAATACAAGGGGAACTAAAACTGCTCTGTTTATTATTTAGCCGATAATTACATCTTCCTTGTTTAATCTTTTGAGTCTTGGCATGTTTTTAATAATACAGGTTCAATTAATATTTACTATACACAGGAGAGTTAGTTTTGAGTAACGCATTTAGACTATCCAAACTTTGTGTAACTTGTGACCTTTCCCTAACCTAAGCGAGCTCTATTTTATACAGATCGTACTAGATAGACGGTTTCTCTATAAATGGTGAAGTTGCTGCCAAGCTCCCATTGTTAGCTAGTTCGTTTTTCAACAGGCACACTTTAGGTTCCTACCACACCACTGTAAAGAGCAAGCCCTTGAGGTTTCTTCTTTTGTCAACATAATAAAAAAGTTATTTCAGAATAACCTGCAAATCCAAAAGAAATGGCCCTTTGTGACTTAGAATAATATGATAGGAGGAATGTTTTTTGTTATTTTTGCAGGCAGCCTATTTCATTCCATAGTATTAAATCAACACTTGAGCAACATTTGTCTCAATGTATTTAATCTCATCCTCAAAATAACAAATGCATGTTTCTAACAAATGTTACCCTTGCTCAGTATTCACCATCCATCCCTTCAGAAGAAGCTATTTAAATAGTTAGACCACATCAAATGAAGCAACAGGAAGAATCAGGTTCAATTTTGGGTCTATTCCGTTGACCCTTGAAGAGTTCCTATCAATGGTGTTAAATAACAACCTTTATGATGTACAAGCTTTTGTCAGATTGACTGTGATGTGAAAATGGGGCAATAGCCACTTTTTCAGTTCTGAGCCAAGTAGATTTTGGCACAGGAGCAAAGCTAAACCTTTGACTTCAACAGATCTCCTTGCAGAAGTACTGCACAAACAAGGAACGAACTTGCAGAAAGCAAGTCTCCTTAATGAAAGAGACTGCTCTAACAGCTAAATTCCCACTATTGGCTATGTGTATTTTCCAGTAGCACAGATGCACTCCTAACTTAGTCCTTTGTACAACTGTACTCTCAGTACAGGGTGAGTGATTGTTCTGCACTAGTGGTCTGCTTGGGGAACACTCCTAGCCTGCAGAAATAATGAATGTTTCAAAATGTGAGAATGAAGAGGAGCATCACAGTACTTTCCCATTACAAGGCCATGTGGAAATCTGAGGACAGTCTCCATGGAATCTAAGGCCGCTATTTAAATGAGAGGAAGAGCAAAATTGCTCGAGGTGGTTGGACAGTCCAAAGGCATACAGAACTGGACACAGCACTCTTCAGATGTAGTAACAGAAACAGAAGCGGGTGGCAGAACACATAGGACAGAATTTTCAAATGGAACACATGAGCAAATGGGAGGATACTGAATAAATAAATGTGAAATATTTAAAGTAAGATGGAAAACCAAGAGGGGAGGATTTAAAGGCAAGTGGAAAGAGGCATGAATATTCTTCTGTACTAGTCGAGATGATGGAGAAATACAAAAGGAAATACCAGGAAGGAATGACTTTTTGAATGAGCCAATATAACAAAACAGGATGAAAATTATTCATGAACTACCAGTACTATTAACGTAATGAGGTAAGACATTTGGTCCCTTTTCTTTAGCTGTAGATCTGAAGTTTTATTCTGCGCTAAGATGTCTTTAGGGAAAGATTATTAAAATCATACTAATAACATGTCTCCAGAATACAGGAATAGTAAAAAAACCAAACCATTTTCTTCTTCTGCTGGAGTGCGTGACCCACCACTGTGCTGTTCCACCTATATAAGGAAGTTTTACTTCCGTGTGCAACACAATTACATCAATTCCTAAAGCTCAGGACAGACCTTATTACAGTGCTTTTAAGAGCAGATGCTTGGCAAGTCTGTGTATGCCAGTGAGAACATCATTCAGTTTTATGCACACTTCTGTTTTCTGGCTTGGCATAATTCATTAGCACACTCTACAGAATACCCCATAAAACTGAATTTTGCTTTAATGTTAGGGTTCTAATGACTACAGCATTGTTTAAGAAAACAAACCCAACAAACTCACAAACAAACAGCAGTCTGTCCTCTTTAATATTAAAGTTGATGTTTACATCTGATAAACAGAGAAAATACCTAAAGGGGTTTTCTTACAGTATACAAGTAGGAATAACAAAGCAGTCCTAATTTTTTAAATATTTTGCTTTCAGCATTTAAAATAGTGACACAGCATAGATTTTGTGGTGGCAAAGCTTTTTTTGATAGCATGTAGTGAAGTTTGTACACTTTTATGGTCTATTTCATCCTCATTCTAATACAAAGATTCTTAAAGTGGGCAATATATGAAGATGAGGCGAAAGCTCTGAATAAAGACAGCAGTACTGCTTTCCAACCTGTTATGTCATAGCGTTAGGTAGAGGAATAAACAAACAAATATAAGCCTAACCTGATTTATCTGTGTGTCTCCACATAAATTTGTTTAATGTAAAAACAAATAAAGCAAAGCTTTGATGGAGGTTGAGCAGAATTTTCAACATCTGTGCAGATAAATTTAATTTATTCAAAAAGAAAAAGCAGCATTAGTGCATCATGTAAAAGCTGATTTAAATGATTTCATACAACAGAAAGCATATGCAGTTGCTAAAACAAATTTAGTTTGCCTTTAAAACCCATTTAACTCAGACAACCATTACTTCTGAATTTTCTAGTATGATAATGTTCAGTTATTTCTTCTTTTTTATTCCATTCTTGATTTTACACATTCCACCAACCAAAACCACAGTTAGAAGTCCCAGGGGCAGCAACACCCTAAATGCAGCTCCTGTGTAGCATCAGGCTGGTATTCATAGATTGCTTCTGTGCATCTTTATGCGTAGATCCTTAGAGCTGGTCAGGTAAAATAAGCTCAGTATAATACCTTAAATAGTTGAACATAAATGAATTACAAGTGTTTGAATAATTTTTTTAAAATAAATAGTTTCACTACAACACATTCAAATCTAGGAAAATATCTTTATATAACAATAACTCACTGTACTGAAGCTATACAGGCTTATCTCTGCAGCAAGGGACAGAGTACAGGAAGACTAAACAGATTTTTTTCCTGAAAATGAAAGATTAGTCAAAATGATAAATTCCTGTCTGAAACTTATCTGAAAACTTTAAGGTGAGAACTAAAAATTAGAAATAAAAATACTGTAGATGCATCTGAAAACTATAGCTGAAAAATTCCTGAATAGGATTACTACTCTTTTAACTTAAGGCAAGACTATAAAAAGACTGCATGTGATTCTTGAAATCAAACGGGTGCACAAAGAATCACCTCAACTGAAAAAAGGTGATGAATATGCACTGCAATGTTTTAAAGACCCCTTCCTTCTGGAAAAAGTTTCAACTTGCGCTTTAGGGAGACTGTTGTCATACCTTTAATTCTACCACAGAATCAGTATCTCTGATTCTCTGAAAATCTGAACATGATAAGCATACATACAAAACTCTCATTGACTTATTAAAATATTTTGTCCATTCCTGAATAGCAGTTAGCAAAGAGTATTGAAATGTGTCAAGCCCAACAAGCTGCTATCATTAAAAAACATCTAACTAGGAGCACAAATCTGAGCGGTGACATGGACGGAAATAGAAGAGACTGAACTCAAAACTTCAAGAAGGGCTAACACCCTTCTCAAAGTACTTCTAATCCTGGTGGTTCCAACAAGAGAAAACAAGACTCTTACAAGAAAACATGCGTGCAGGATGCTTCTCTCCATTTGTGTGCTTTATTTGTCTTGTGGAACTGATCCAGTATGAAGCACTGTTTTATCTTTTATTCTCCTTCTTGAACATCAGGACAGTACTCTTCAGAAATAACCCACATAGAGAGCTCCTGCACGTTGTTCTTTCGGACTTCAGAATGCCAGAAAATTGCATGCTATGATACCTACAGGGGTCAAGACAGATTTCTTCCTTAAAGTCAGTTAAGAGAAAAATTCCTAGGTATAGATTCCCTGGGGGCGGGGGAGAGGAAAAGACAAAACACAAGTTGTTTCTGAATCAAATACTAAAATACTTATTAAAACCCTCAAAAAACTAACCTCAAACCTCACAGGCTTATATACATAAAACAAAATCTGTGCTCTTCACTTTTGCCCCCTGTAAAAATCCCCTACCTCAGATTACTTTTTAACTGTTAATTTGGGATTCCATTGTTGATTTTAACAATCACATAGTGATGAAAACCATATACCAATTATATTCTCAAAATCTGGCTATTTACTGCAACAGTCATGATCCTGTCTTACCACATGGGCTTCATGAGCTCTGAATTACATTAAGCCCCAAAACAACAGTCTTTACCACATTTTGCCATCACCATAGGTGTTTCAGTCCCTTCACTAGCATGAACAAACTTGTGAGTGAAACCATAAAAAGCACTTAAAGATGACTCTGTAACAGGCATAAGAACTGAAAGCTCCACCTTTCAGCCTATGCATTTTTGTCTTTGGAATGCTGGAAGAAGCCACCCGGAAGGAAGAAAGATTACGAGTATCTAGAAACTAGCTGTTTGACAGAGACAGAACTGCTGATAATGAGTGGGTTGTGTCTGTCTTTTTTGGCTGATCACAACAGAGGTCTGAAGCAAAACAGAAACTCTTGATATGTTTGTATAAAGCGGCAGTAGCATAAGGGCGGGCTGCAGGAGTTCAGCTGAAGTTCAGGGCAGACGCTGCCATTAGTTTACACTACGGGAAAGTAAAATTGCTTCCGGATTTACCTCTTCCTCCCAACATCAGTGTTGAGCCATGCTGTGTCGCAGAGTCACAATGTCAGTAGGAAAGCAGTCTTTTAGCAGGATACCACGTTCACGATGGCAGTCCAGCTCTTCAATAAATCCATACCAGTAGATGACTAATCCAGGGCCAAATCTAACAAGCAAAAAAGAAAAATGAACTTATGTGATTGTGTTAGAGGAATTTTAATTTCCCACCTCTGTGATTTCAACACAAGTAAACCTGTTAATTTCACTGCAAAACTGGAGAGAGTATTTGACATCCATTTAATTTTCAAATTGACAGATGTCAGTAATACTTGACTCCATGAATAAAAATGCTGTTTCAAAATTCGAACAATCCTCATCAGAGTTTCTTTTTTTCCACTTTAAATACCCTGCACATATCAATAAAAAACCACCTAGGTATCAAATATTCAATAACATTCAGTAAGTTTGATACATGGAGAAATCTCTCTTCCCATACACTCTGCTTTTTTAGATTTGGGTGTGCAGACACCAAAAGCACAAGGGTTTATGCATGTCCCTATTCATGCAAATTATAACACCATGAAGAAAGCAATGAATCCTTAAAAAAATAATCTCTACAATGAGCTATTATTCAGGTAATTATTAACATAAAGTGCAACTCAGAAGAAACAGAAAGTTTGAGCTGTAATGTCTCTGAAATGTGCCTCAGGAATTCCTCAGATATTGCTAACTCTGACTGATCCCCACTAGGCAAACTCAGGAAGTAGCCCCATGGACTATTTTACCCATCAGGAAGTTCAGACCTTCAGGCTGGGTTCATAAAGAAGTAATCACTATCAATCACTGTGTACTGCGATATGTTTTGCACATCAGTTTCACGTTTTTCCTACTGAGAGCACTTAATTAAAGGGCAGCACTACTTCTGGTGTAGTGTTGCAGGAATTTTACAGTGGAATCATAAATTATGAATGTTGGGTTAGTAAAAGGATGTCTAAAAACAGAACTGCTTTCTGTAGTCTAACATTACAGCAGTCTGTACAACATTAGGCCAAAAAGCTTTTTCTCCCTTGATTTATTATATGCTGTAGTGAACTTGCCAAAACCAACAGTGCAGGATGAGCTGTTAGATACCGTCTGTACAAGAAAAAGTTCAATAGAATGTCATGTAATGGTTTATATGCAGAGCCATGCTCAGGACTCAACCAAAATGGAAGAAAATTTTTGTTAATGTTTAATTATAATACAAATGTGATGGGAGGAGCCATGGTAACTGAAATGTCCACTGAGCAGAAAATATAAGCACTCAAAGCCATGGGTAGTGCCAGACTGGCTTCATGAAGGCGGTTTCTTTCCAGCAATGGGGGAAACCTCTTTTGATATGCTCACGTAATGGACAGGCATCAAAGGAAGGTGAAACCCCTGTGGCTTCCTTCTGCAGTTTCAATTAGATACAGTAGTCTTTTCACCGAAACTGCTGCAGAGCATTGTAACATTTCCGTCTGTGGCTACTACTCCTCAACCTCGAAGTGGCCACAGTTCAGTGGCAGAATAAATGACCCCTCAGCCTAGCTGAGGCCACACCGGCAAATGTGCTTTTTGCAACTGCAAGATAATATTTTGAAGTTGAAAGGTTAAAACTCTGACAAATCTGGCTATACAAGATAACACATACTGACATGTTTGGCAATAAATAGCGCATGGACTAAAAAGTGGCTGATATGGAAGGATGATGCTGCCTGCGTACAATTTCTAAGTTTTCTCTGGCTGGTCAACGACTTCATCCTCTTCTGCCTCTACGGATTTCTCTCCATTGTCCTTTTAAGTTCAGGTGGGGCCAAGACATGCAGAACCTCACTGTTCTGGGGAGGCCAGAGAGCCTAGCAGGAACAAGGGGCCAGTGGCAGGTGAGGCCAAGGACTGATGCTCCCTGCCTCCAGTGAGAGACAGCAATTCGCTGATGCAGCATGGGCCCCTACTTTTTTATTTTACAGCCTATGTATTTGTTCCCACATCAAGTAAACATAGAAATGGGACAATTGAGTGGGGATGTACTTATGTACTAACCAAAGTTGTTTTAAAACCAAAAATCCCTGGAAGATAGGGAGCAGACCTTAAATTTCTGATGGGCTATTTTGTGTGAGGCAGAAGTTATGAAATGTACTTAAGTAATTACTCATTACAAGCACATGTTGCCAGGTAAACTCCTGATGCTAATGAGCAGCTGCTCACACGAGTTTTGAAGGGCTCATTTTGCTGTGTGGCAGTCTGAATCCCCCATTCATCATAAAATGCATGTGGCACTCTGCTTAAGTAATTTCTTAAGTTATTTTTTGAAACTGTAATTTTAGACAAAGTTACTATTTTGAGACACCTCAAAAGGCTAATTTATGTCTTTCTAGCAAATTACCTCAGCTCAAGCACAATTTTTGAAGTGCTTAAAAAATTATGTTCAGAAATGCCAAATTTGATAATAAAATTTTATATACAAGAACATCTGTAGACTGTTAATGGCAGAAGCAAGTACATCTTTAGCACGAAAACATCCATCAATACTGTTTTTGACTGTGGTGTTACAGAAAAACTGTTTGCCCTGTACTGCCTAGGTTGCACATTTTCAACTCTATTGTGTCATTCCTTCTATTAATATCTCTATATCACAAAACCCACATGTGTGATCACATAAAAACTCACACCATACTTTTATTTAAAAGCACTTAAGTGCAGTACTTAAGACCAAAATTAACTTGTTGGCACATTAAGCATTTGCCACCGACTATCAGGAACTCCTGCTGCTAAGTGCTAATTTCTCACTCATTAACGCCCAGAGTTGGCAAATCACAAACAATGCCACTGGTTAATTACTGCTGCCTTAATTTGAAAAGACATTTAACCTTTTTGTGTAAGGGGATGAGGTAGGGAACTGTAACTAAAAGTAAGAACTATCCTTTTTAATTTTCCTCCTTCCAAAGCACAGAGAAGACACCATGAAGAAGGAAAGTCAGCACTGTGAATTACAAAGTAAAGCTACAAATTGACTTCTTTCATCAATTGTAACATTTAACAAGCTAGTGACTAACCACGGTTTACACACCAGAAAGAACTAAAATGACAGAACGCTTACTCGGTATTGCTATGGAAAGAGGACACATGCAGTAGCTTTGAAGAGGAGAGAAAAACTTTGAATGTACCAACTGGTTCTAAATCTATATAGATACAAGATAGGCCGGGTTATCTCATGTCATATGAAAGACACACTGGAGAAAGTTTAAACTTAAACTGAAAGTTGCCCACAAAAGTTGCATCAGTTTACTTTAAAATCAACCAGTAAATAGGTAGCTGCCATTATATAAACCCCGGTATAGTCATTGTCTAGTTTTGACATTCAAAATTGTGACTACAGGGCAGACAAAGGCTGTATTTGGGGTCTGAGTACCAGAAGTACTAAAAGGGAGACAAGCAGGCTTATGACCCCAAGGCATGGCAAGACTCGAGCAGCATTACAAAAACTCATGGATTTAGGCCTAATTTAGGCTTGATATAGAAGACTAAATTTAGTCTAGGTATTAAAGGCAGAAGACAATGGCTTTCAAAGAGTCAGCTGACGCATTTGAAATAGATGATGGAGACTAATGAAACACAGTTTGAGTATAGTTAAATATAGTTGCAGGTTCAAGAAGTTCTTTAAATAAAACATCTGACCATACTCCTTGCTCTAGATAAGTCAGGTTTGCACTAATTTCAGATTGTTCAGAGAAACTCTTGTACTGGTTTAATGACACAAATTTTAAAGGAAACCCACAGTTAAAGAAGTACATCAGTAATTCTGGGACACTGAATTTTTTCTTGGAAGGAGTTTCACAGAAATAAGCTGAAAAGTGAGGAAGGTAAAATTCAGATAACTCAAAGCCAAATGGTTATTCGTCTTAAGGAAAAAAAAACCAACCCAAAACAACAACAAACCAAACAAGGGATTATTTGATGAGAAAAAAAAAAAGGAAGACAAGTAAGTAAAATGCGAATCTGGATTTCACTTGCCCTCCAGTTGAACCAGTTTTGTGCTAGAATAGAAAGAAGACTTTTATTTATTTATCAAAGTGGCCTAGTAGGCTCACACATATTCTACTTCACTTCAAGAGAAACTGCTTTCCAGTAATGTCTTCTGAAATGTCTGTGTGGGGTCCATACTAGCTTCTAAGGATTTGCCTAGACATATGGCTGTTGTGAAAGGATTTTTTCATCATCAAAAAGCCTTACATGTTGTTTTATAAAAAATACATTTTCAACACACTGTTTGATACTAAAAAGAAATGTAGAACAACTTGTAATTGTTTTTATATAAATGTTCACTTAATTTATTCTTAGTCTATTTGTTATAGATGGGTTGTATGCATCTCAGCATAATGCAAATAATTTGAATTCCAAGAGACTCTTATAATAAAATGTTGGCATACAGATTATTATTTCTAACATGCATGCATTTAAAAATATTTTATCAAACAGATTCAGCCAAGTATTAATGTTACAAAAGCATAACAGTCTATCTGACTGATGATTTTAATTATGAAGTTCACACCTGAATGTGTCTTTGAAGGACAGCATTTTGGTCTCCCTCACTTTTCAATGTCAGCTAAAACGCTGGCTTTGTTTTCTTTTTAAACATGAAGAAATTCACAGAATTACTATTTGAACATCACTGTTCACTTCCTGGGAAAGAGGAATTACAAAAGTTCACAAATAAATATTATATTCTAAGTCAATTTAACATGGTTCTTCAGAATCACAGTTGTGAGTAAACAGGTTTTACTGCAGTACTAATGAACCCTGGAGATAAAATACTTAACTTCCCCTATAATATCTAGTAAGTTTATTGTTTAAGGACTCTCAACTTTATTTTAGTGTATTTGTAGAAGTGCCATTTACGTTAGTGGAGGAAATTTAGAAACTGGCAGAGTTAGGCTTGTAGGCAACAACCACAGACCACATTTCCGAGTAAGGCCAATTGGCATCAGTGAGCCAACTTCCTTACACCTAGACCAGTTCACTACTGTTGATGACACAGTAGTATCTTGGCAAACTTATAGTAACCACTGCTCACAAACTTACTCCAATTAGCAAGAAATTTTCCACTTAAACAGCTACTGCAATCCTAATTCAGAATAGTTTACAACAAGGCTTTTTTTTCTACCATTCATTTATACAGAGTTTTAAAATCAAATAAACGTACTCGTGTATGAAGACAGTGGCTTTAAAAACTCTGAATGCAATTCAAAAGTAATGGTGAGGTTTTATTATTCCCATTAGTTTTCAAACCCTCCACACACTTCACCAAATTGGGTCAAAAGAAAGGAAAAAAAATCCAGTACTTATTAAAATCAAGTAACCGAATGATAGCTTTTGCTTTATTTTTGTGTCCAACTCCCTTAAGCTACTTAACACTGTCTTCCTGCAGTAGCAACTGCACAAAAATAAATTTGCTTGCAAATGTGGTTCAAGAAAGTTTAACAAGTTCTGGTAACATACTTTTAAAGATAATATGAAACTTGTCCATGGTACTAACAAGTACTATTTCAATCTTCATACACAGAACTTACCAAGCATAATATGTTTCAAAGATCCAGGCATCCAGTTTATGCTACTTAAGGTAAAATTAAGCAAGTAAAACCTAATCTGCTTTAAGCTTTGATGTTACCACAGTAGTTGGGGGAAGTCTTATTTTTACTGAAGACAAGGGAAAAAATCACAGTCTATTAATATTCTATGATACTACCATTTCCAAGGAGCTTGTAACTCTAAAGTGAGAATTTCTTTTGGGCTGAGAAAGGTAGGCATTTTCATGAATGCCAGATACTGATGTTATATGCAGTTGATGTGGAAGTTAGAGTTGTCAGGTGAAAAAAAGGTGGATGGAAACTAATACCAGGCTTCTTTCTCTATAGTTACCCCTCACTTGGATATGATTAAATCTTAATGAGCTTTTTCTTACACTAGCTGTCTTTTTATCTCTGCAATGAGACTGTTAAAGCTTCAATCAAACAGCAACATTTCGTCAGGCTAATAATATGATTTAATTGCTTTTGGCATTTGGAGAAATAAAAACAAATCAAGTGATATTTATGTGGACATAATGGAACATTTAAAATATTTTAGAATTTTGCACAGCAGTTTCTAAATGCGTGTTAATAGACGGCACCAGAAACTCTGCAAGTCAATGTCATTAAAATATTATAAATACAATATAACTTTTAGCTGCATAATACATTTTTAATAAACAAACTGTCGAAACACATTCTTCACTTGCACTTATTCATTCAGATCTGAGTACTGTTCTCCAGGCAAATAAAGGATTTTTATAATCCTCAATGACAAGTTAGGCTTTTTTTTTTTTAAATACAGTTCTCATGGAAATTAACATCGAAAAACTATGATTAAATAACATTGAGGTTACAGTGATTTACAAGGATCAAGGCTTTCTAAGTGAAGATTGATGCAGTGAGTGAGAAAGAAAACACACACTGGCTCAAGGCAGCTTTTCATTAAGAGAAAAGAGCCTTTAGTGAACTTTGAATCTCTCAAGTTTTGTTGGGTCATGTCCTAACTTCTACTGAAATATAGTATTTTGTTGTCTCTTAGCAGTATTCCAGATGCTTAGCATTCAAAGTGCTTGCGTGTACTTAAGGTAAAACACTTTTTTACTTCCAGTCTCAGCATGTTCAAAATCAGGAAGATGCATTCTTTGCACATCAGACTGCAAGGATTTGGGCTGTAAAGACAGACTATAAGGCGACCCTCTGCCTGCAATGCAGAATTTGCCTTGATGCACTGAAAATTAACATGATTAATTAATTCACATCAACATTTTTAAAAAAGAAATTGTTAATCCTTATACTGCTGGACTGCTTCATGGAAATAATGGCCAAAGGTTTTTCATAAGAATCACAGAATGGTTTGGGTTAGAAGGGACCTTAAAGATCATCTAGTTTCAGGCCCCCATCCCTGTAGACAGGGATGTCACCCACTAGATCAGGTTGCTCACAGCCCCATTCAACCTGGCCTTGAACACTACCAGGGTTGGGGCATCCACAACCTATCTGGGCAACCTGTTTCAGCGCATCACCACCTTCTGAATAAAGAATTACTTCCTAACATCTCATCTAAACTTGCCCTTTCTCAGTTTAAAACTGTGGCCCCTTGTTCTGTCACTATCTACTTGTATAAAAACTCCTCTCGCTCCTTTTTATAACTTCTCTTTAGATACTGGAAGGCTGCAATGAGAGTTCTCTTCTCCAAACTTAACAACCTTAGCTATCTCAGGCTGCCCTCATAGGAGAGGTGTTTCATCCCTCTCTTCATCTTCCTGGCCCTCCTCTGGACCTCTTCATCTTCCTGGCCCTCCTCTGGACCTGTTTTAACCGGTCCACATCTTTCTTGTGCTGGGGACTCCACAGCTGGATGCAGTATTCAAAGTGGGGTCTCACAAGAGCAGAGTAGAGGGGTAGAATCCCCTCCCTTGCTCTGCTGGTCACTCATCTTTGGATGCAGCCCGGGATGTGTTTGGTCTTCTGGGCTGCAAGTACACACTGTTGGCTGCTTCTGGCTTTAGCGGGGATCACTTTGGTATGCATCTTGGCTGCCTGGCAAGATGATTCCTGTATCTGTCTAAAAGAGAAAATACAGTGTGCCAGGTACCTTACTTGGTAATTTGGAGATAGGTCCAAGACTCCCAGAAATACAAGGATTCCACATTTAACCACCTCAATAGGGCAAAGTGACTTCAGGCACCCTAGATGATGCTCATAACTAAGTAAAAGAAGTTCAACCAAAAAAAAATCTCAAATCTGAAAAGCACAATATATGAAAAGTTTTCTACATCTTCTTTTGCAGAAGGTTCATAAACTCCGTTCTGATCAAGAAAGTCTAATATTCTATTTGATATTAGGTGTGGCATCTACCTATTTGTCTTATAATTCAGGGCTAGTACATTGTTTTATTGTCCACTGTTTTACAAGTCCATTGATGTATTCCTGTTCAAAGGAATTCCTCTTCCATCCTACAACATGCAACTTGAGGACTAATTTACTAAAGCTATGCTGCTTCTATTTTATGTTGCGCTACTTGTGTTTACCACTTAAGACATTACAAGAATGTTTCTATCCTTTGAAAAAACAGGGAACAAAGATTGTTGTTTGCATTGCAGAACTATTCCATATATCTTTGCTCAAAGCCTTGCTTTCTGATTAAATCCAGGCAAGGAACAGTGGTTCCTGAGGTACTTGCTTGTTACTCAGCTTCCCTTAGAAAACCTCATGTCATTAGTTTGCTCTCCAGAGACTGTCAATGCAAGGCTGCTATTGTTTGATTCAGCACATTTGAAGCTGTAGATCAGTGTTGAG
>WBMV01000785.1:1949473-2014473 GCA_013396655.1 Campylorhamphus procurvoides
GTTCTCATGGAAATTAACATCGAAAAACTATGATTAAATAACATTGAGGTTACAGTGATTTACAAGGATCAAGGCTTTCTAAGTGAAGATTGATGCAGTGAGTGAGAAAGAAAACACACACTGGCTCAAGGCAGCTTTTCATTAAGAGAAAAGAGCCTTTAGTGAACTTTGAATCTCTCAAGTTTTGTTGGGTCATGTCCTAACTTCTACTGAAATATAGTATTTTGTTGTCTCTTAGCAGTATTCCAGATGCTTAGCATTCAAAGTGCTTGCGTGTACTTAAGGTAAAACACTTTTTTACTTCCAGTCTCAGCATGTTCAAAATCAGGAAGATGCATTCTTTGCACATCAGACTGCAAGGATTTGGGCTGTAAAGACAGACTATAAGGCGACCCTCTGCCTGCAATGCAGAATTTGCCTTGATGCACTGAAAATTAACATGATTAATTAATTCACATCAACATTTTTAAAAAAGAAATTGTTAATCCTTATACTGCTGGACTGCTTCATGGAAATAATGGCCAAAGGTTTTTCATAAGAATCACAGAATGGTTTGGGTTAGAAGGGACCTTAAAGATCATCTAGTTTCAGGCCCCCATCCCTGTAGACAGGGATGTCACCCACTAGATCAGGTTGCTCACAGCCCCATTCAACCTGGCCTTGAACACTACCAGGGTTGGGGCATCCACAACCTATCTGGGCAACCTGTTTCAGCGCATCACCACCTTCTGAATAAAGAATTACTTCCTAACATCTCATCTAAACTTGCCCTTTCTCAGTTTAAAACTGTGGCCCCTTGTTCTGTCACTATCTACTTGTATAAAAACTCCTCTCGCTCCTTTTTATAACTTCTCTTTAGATACTGGAAGGCTGCAATGAGAGTTCTCTTCTCCAAACTTAACAACCTTAGCTATCTCAGGCTGCCCTCATAGGAGAGGTGTTTCATCCCTCTCTTCATCTTCCTGGCCCTCCTCTGGACCTCTTCATCTTCCTGGCCCTCCTCTGGACCTGTTTTAACCGGTCCACATCTTTCTTGTGCTGGGGACTCCACAGCTGGATGCAGTATTCAAAGTGGGGTCTCACAAGAGCAGAGTAGAGGGGTAGAATCCCCTCCCTTGCTCTGCAAGTCACTCATCTTTGGATGCAGCCCGGGATGTGTTTGGTCTTCTGGGCTGCAAGTACACACTGTTGGCTGCTTCTGGCTTTNTGGAAGGCTGCAATGAGAGTTCTCTTCTCCAAACTTAACAACCTTAGCTATCTCAGGCTGCCCTCATAGGAGAGGTGTTTCATCCCTCTCTTCATCTTCCTGGCCCTCCTCTGGACCTCTTCATCTTCCTGGCCCTCCTCTGGACCTGTTTTAACCGGTCCACATCTTTCTTGTGCTGGGGACTCCACAGCTGGATGCAGTATTCAAAGTGGGGTCTCACAAGAGCAGAGTAGAGGGGTAGAATCCCCTCCCTTGCTCTGCTGGTCACTCATCTTTGGATGCAGCCCGGGATGTGTTTGGTCTTCTGGGCTGCAAGTACACACTGTTGGCTGCTTCTGGCTTTAGCGGGGATCACTTTGGTATGCATCTTGGCTGCCTGGCAAGATGATTCCTGTATCTGTCTAAAAGAGAAAATACAGTGTGCCAGGTACCTTACTTGGTAATTTGGAGATAGGTCCAAGACTCCCAGAAATACAAGGATTCCACATTTAACCACCTCAATAGGGCAAAGTGACTTCAGGCACCCTAGATGATGCTCATAACTAAGTAAAAGAAGTTCAACCAAAAAAAAATCTCAAATCTGAAAAGCACAATATATGAAAAGTTTTCTACATCTTCTTTTGCAGAAGGTTCATAAACTCCGTTCTGATCAAGAAAGTCTAATATTCTATTTGATATTAGGTGTGGCATCTACCTATTTGTCTTATAATTCAGGGCTAGTACATTGTTTTATTGTCCACTGTTTTACAAGTCCATTGATGTATTCCTGTTCAAAGGAATTCCTCTTCCATCCTACAACATGCAACTTGAGGACTAATTTACTAAAGCTATGCTGCTTCTATTTTATGTTGCGCTACTTGTGTTTACCACTTAAGACATTACAAGAATGTTTCTATCCTTTGAAAAAACAGGGAACAAAGATTGTTGTTTGCATTGCAGAACTATTCCATATATCTTTGCTCAAAGCCTTGCTTTCTGATTAAATCCAGGCAAGGAACAGTGGTTCCTGAGGTACTTGCTTGTTACTCAGCTTCCCTTAGAAAACCTCATGTCATTAGTTTGCTCTCCAGAGACTGTCAATGCAAGGCTGCTATTGTTTGATTCAGCACATTTGAAGCTGTAGATCAGTGTTGAGAAGAGTTACTGAGGTTATTTCAAACATTTTGTTAAATACTCACAGCAGCCTTCCCAAAGGAATGCTTGGCTGCAAACCACCTCTCATCCTGGGTGACAGAAAACATGAGAAAAGCTTTTGAGTACCGTTAGATCGAAGTCCTGGCAGCCACAACTGCTGGTCAACTCATGTTGCCACTAGGTGATTAATAGTTGTTTATTTTTAGGGCTGGAAGTAACAGGCCATCCCAAGGCCAGTGCAAGACGATATCTGAATAAATCTGCGAGCGCCTCATAGTTTGCAGCAATCCTTTCTTTCTGTGTAGCTGTTTATTTGGTGTCAGTGCTTGTCGTAACAATAGGATACATTAAAAGTGCATTTAACCGAGGAGGCAGAACTGCTCTCACAGCAATTGATTTCTGTTTAATAATTATTGTAAAACAGAACCAAACTAATTGGACAATTTGGTCGGCAAATTTTGACAGTGAAAGTGTTGCTAAATAAAGGTGCTAGATATCTGTGTGTTTAGCATTTGCTGAGTGCAAATCTGGAGCTAGCATTAAAGCTATCTGAAGACATTTTGAATGAATTATTAGACAATTCTGTATCTCCAAATTCTTATACACAAATATACAATAAAACAAACAATGTAACAGATGAATTAACCAATGAAGGACAGCTCATCTGTGCTTTCAACTTCCCAGATCAGAGAATTAGTCCAAGACTGGATAGTAAATCACACTATCTCCACACAATGTTGCTTAGCAGCTAACTATCAAACACACTATTGTGCATAATTGACAGGAAGAATCATTTTATGTGTGATGCTGTACTTAAACTTACCATCTCTCAAAATGTCAGTCACCTATTTGTATTAAGCAGGGAACAGACGAAAAAGGAAGTGATATGTCTGCTGTCCATTACTGTGACAACTGGTGCCCACCCAGAGGAAAGTAAACACCTCTGACCTCGAATATTCCTGTTGCCTTTGGAATTCACTGCCAAACTTTACTTGTGCCTGGCACTCACTTATTTCTAATGCCTACAGCTCTTCAGCTTGTCTCTCAGTTGATTCATATATCCAGTGTCTGTTCAATCTGAGTTTGTTCTGCCCCACTTCGTATTTGAAAACAATGTGGGGTTCAGTTGTTATTTAGAAAAGGAGTGTGTCCTGAGAATCACAAGTCTTATGTACTACCTGCAAAATACCCACTCTCCCAGAAGAGATATGTTCACATGGTGAAAGCTGGAGACTGTTCCAGAGACTTTAGGAGACAACCAAGGCCATCTGTAGAAGCATTATGTTCATTATTGGTGAAGTAAGTGCATAACTGGGGATGTGCAATGAAGTCTATTTCCCTTTTTAGCATTCTGTCTCTTTCACTATTTACATACATACACACACACAGAAACACACACAGCTCTACTGCACGCACCTTCTGAAAAATACATGCTATTTAGATTTATTCACAAGTTATTTGTTCCATCTTAGTATGTACCAACACTAGAAACAATTTCATTTCAGTTTTCTTTGCTTACTATGCACCAAACCTTTCTGGGATCACCGTCAAGGTACAGAACTCTGTTCAAAAGGAAGACATAAAAATGTACATGGCCATGTAAGTAAGCCCAGACGGAGAAAGAGGAAGAACCAGAGGAAAATGTTATTGCTTGTAAAGGTTTAAAAGCAACAGCAGATTAGTCAAATTAGCCAGTGACATATTACAATCCATGTCTGATAAGAACTGAGGCAAAAGTCTGCAACATGACAAAATAGCACAGTACTAACATTTTCCGTCATATAACTACATGTTGAAAATAATGGAAGACACGTTGGACTACATATTCCTGTGGTTTTTTTCTTTTTAATTCTTTGCCATGCAATTGCTAGATTGCCAGATAAAAGAACATTGTTTGTTGGCAGAATTATAAGGGCATCAAAGATAGCACTAGCAGTCTCATTCTAAACAAAACAGAAAAAGCACGAGCTATTGAGCTGCCAGTCCTGTTCAATTCCTGCTCCCTTTAAGACAAAAGCAAAACTAATAGAAAATAAAAGTAACAACAAGCAGAAAAATAAACACAACTTTCCCTTCCAAAGACAAATTAAGTTTGAGTAAGCAGCTGGGAACATCACGAACAACCGGTTTTACTAAACTTTCTGAAACTTGGCTAACTTCCACCTGAGCACAGCCACTTTGTTGTTTTTCAGTTCTTACACTGCCTAAAAGCTCAGAGTAAGTACATTAAGTGATAAGATTAGTATCTGTTGTGAGCAGCTGTCTTTCCCTCTCCCTTGTTAGCCAAAAATTGCAAGTTTTTTTATTTCTCATTTAAAGTGCTTATTTTCTAAGGTTCTCTCTACATTTGTGATTGGAATGTCATAGCACACCATGCGTTCAAGACGTAATGAGGGACAGTGGTTAAAAATGGTTCCTGAACTCTTACAGGAACCTCTTAAGAAAGCTGTCTCTCACAGAAATCCTCTTGTCAGGAACAACCATAATGCAGCTTAAGGAGAGGTGCTGACATAAGGTTTCCATCTGCTCAAACCTCAGTACAGATCACTGAATATGTTGAAGATGGCAATGACACCTTCAACTTGAACCAAGTCATGGAAGACCAGCATAGACAATAAAAGATACTTAAGATATTTTTATTGACATTCCCCTCAGTTTATACCACTCTTGCAAAAAAAGGGAGGTTGAGTGGGTCTTCCGTCTGGGCAAGCTAAGACCATCGTCAGCTGGAAGGCATAAAAAACTCAACTAAACCCCAAAAACAAACACAAAAAAAGAGGCTGAGTCAATAGGAGGGAAGAGAGAAAAACTGCACCTCATTAAACAGCTAGTGAACACTTAGGCAATTTCAAATATTTCCTTCTGCTTCTAGGATTTCTCCATACCAACTGACTTTTGCCAGAGATTTGAAAATGTGTTTCTGTACCTTTGAGATACCACATTTTTTACAAATCAGTATTTCTACACACAAGGTAACTTTGACACATAGTTTGAAGTACGTGAATTGACTTGGAGGTAGGCATGTGCACAACAGACTAGTACACCTCAATTAGGTATTACATATTACTACATAACAATACAAAGTCTGGCACCATCTTTCTGAAGAATGAGATGAATCCTCAGTGGGATTTGGAGCTTTTCAGTACCAAGTCTTTGCTGCGTAGCATTCCCCAGTGACGAATCTACTTCCATCAGGCTACAGAGATAAAAACTGACTGACTATCACTTGAAATAGTATGGTCTGTTCCATCCTGGTTAAAAAACCCAAGCTGTTCAGTCACAAAAACCAGTTGTACCAAACTCCCTCCCTGCTCAGAAGTACCTGACAGCAAGAGGAATAAATTGATGCCGACATTTTTTTCCTTCAAGCCTCCCTAGGCCTAAAGCACCAGGATAAACAGCTAAAGGAAAACTTGCACAGGTATTTAATTTTTGCTAAGGATAAAAAGACTTCCAGTTTGAGACCAGAATATCTCTCAGTTCCACAGCTGCTAAATCCACATTAACATTTTTAAAATCTATTTCTAAAGCCATGCCAATAGATTAAGCATTATTTTTAGTTAAGTTCAAAGAGAAGAAAAAGTACCGCTTTGCCTGCTCTACCTGATTTCACTATGGCAACAGAAGAAAAATGGTAAATTCAGGAGATTAAGAAAACTGTAATTCCAGCTGAACCAGCAAAAATAAGAATTAAAAATTAATTTATGATTTCTTGATTACCTGCAGGAACTTTTGAACCATTCTTTAATTAAAAAAAATCAAGTGAGACCACATACAAAATGACAGAAATTGTATAGAACAGTACAGAACAGACTCTGTTTGCTTAAGTAATGTTTCCACTTTAATGTACTTATTTGATCTCATTTGCTTAACACTGCCAATATTTAGTACTGTGCAAATTTATGGAAATCTGACTTTAAAGAGCTTTGTGGTACTGAGTGATTTTTAATTTTTTATATACTGATGTCACTTGATGAGACTCTGGAATAAATTAAATATAACTCAGTAGCATGTAATATCTTGTGACTTGCTGTGAGGTAACATAGGCAGAAACATGACACTATATAATCTGAATGCTTCCATGCTAGTTTACTTTGCAGAAAAGTCTGCCCCATGACTATAAAAAACCATGAATAAAACCTGATAGATTTTTTTCCCTCATGGGCATTTAAGGACAACTGTGCACTTGCAGAATACCTTAGTTATATATTGCAGCAGTTGCCAGATTGACTGATATTTACATTAGAGGAACATAAACTGCATTCTACTTTTTAGAAAACAAAACAAACCCAAACCAGATACTATATTTGGATTGCTCCTGTGTAAATACATCATAATAATGATGATAATAATAATAATAAAAAAGAATAATCACAGAAGAGGAAGGTTGGAAGGGACCACAGTGGGTCATCTGGTCTAATCTCCCTGCTCAAGAAGGGTCATCCTAGAGAACATGGCATAGGATTGTGTCCAGAAGGTTCTTGAATATCTCCAGTGGGGGAGACTCCACAACCTCTCTGGGCAATCTGTTCCAATGTGCAGTCACCTGCACAGTAAAGAAGTTCTTCCTCATCTTCAGGTGGAACTTCCTGTGCATCAATTTCTCCCTGTTGCCTCTTGTCCTGCTGCTCAGCATAACCAAGAGCCTGGCTCCAACCTCCTGACAGCCCCCCTTTCAGATACTTATGAGACTGATGAAGTCTCCTGTCAGTCATCTCTTGTCAAGGCTGAACAGGCCCAGCTCCCTTAGTCTTTCCTCATAAGAGAGATATGCTCCACTCAATCATCTTTGTTGCCCTTTGCTGGACCTGCTCCAGGAGCTCCATTTCTCTCTTATACTGAGGAGCCCAGAACTGGACACAGCACTCCAGATGTGTCCCCACCAGGGCTGAGCAGAAGGGCAGGTTCACCTCCCCTGCTGGCCATGCTCTTCCCCAGGATAGCACTGGCCTTCTTGTTACAAGGGCACACTGCTGGCCCATGGACAGACTGTTATTCACCAGGAACCCCAGACTCTTCAGAGCTCCTTTCCAGCAGGTCAGCCCCCAGCCTGTACTGGTCCATGGAGTTATTCTCCATATAAAAAAAAATAAAAATAAATCTAATAAAAGAGCAGATGTCGTGAAAGTAAAATTGTACCTTTTTGGTATCTCTGTTTGGCAGCCATGACCAATCTAAGAACATCTGTTGTCTTAAACAGTAAAGATCCAGAAACTAAAACAATAATTTTTTAGTTATTGCTTAAGTTACCTACTTTTTTACTGCAGGTAACTATTCTGACTTTTGTACATGACCTACAATTTAACAGTAACATGCCCAAAATATTGCTATGGTTTGTTTTAAACCTACATATAAATACAAAGCCTGTGAAACAGAAATTATATTTCCCTTTGGTTTCCTAGAGAAAGAAGGAATCAATCTATGTGACTGTTATCAGTAAAGCAACACAAAGTGATGCAACTAAGAAAAGAGCAAAATAATCCTATGAGAGGAGGAGAGACATTTTCAGTAAAAATCTAGAAATACTGTATTCCCATAAATTGTTTAGTCCTCATCTCAAAACTGTGACAGACCATTCAAGAAAGACATGTAATAGCCAGATATAGAGCAAGGCTACTGCAATGTCTGGGAAAAAGAATAGTTGTTCATAAGAAAGACTAGATCAGTTTGGTCTTTCCAGCCTAGGTGAACAAGGGCTGAGGAGAGGTATAACTGTCCTCCACACATCAGGGCGACCAATGTGCTGGGTCTAGAGAAAATTTCCAGTGAGGGTAGTAGGATAAAAACACTTGAAATTATTTTAAAATTACCCTTGGCAAGTTTAACAAACAGGTTATAAGACACAGTGTCTATTATAGCTGGGGACTAGACACAGTGACAAAACCTTACGCATTTCTAAATGCAGTACAAAAACCTAGTAATTCAAAAGGCTGTCTCAAGCCATTTGAAATGATATCACCACAAGCAAAATTAAACACAGACCCAAATGCTTTTTCCCTACCTGAGGAACAAAGACAAATGCCTGTATACTATGACATGTATTTATAAAATGAGATACCAGAAAGTTATCTAGAAAGCAGGAAAATAAAGAGTTTTAAAAAAGGTAAAAGGAAATCTTTTTTTCAAATGAGCAGTATGAATCTGAACCGTTTATTTGCCCAGAAACACTGCTAAATAATTAAGTTTTCATAAATAATAATGGCTTGTCTGATTTTTATCACAGTTAACATCTTCAAATCGCAAAGGTTCTCTATACTTGGAAGTATAACACATAAAGACAAGCAAATTTTCTAATTGAATAAGTATATACAATTTTTCTAATTTCACTTTTTTGTTTTTACAACACATTCACACAACCTCAAGCTCTTCTGGTTTGCTGTTATTCAGGTTACTCCTGTATAATCCTTAAGCATAAATCAAAGTGAACAATCAAAGATACATTGAAAGAAATGAAACAACCATCACACCTCAGAATTCTGAGTATTAGCTCTGGTACTAATTCCCCATCATAGTTTTTAAGGAAAAATATTTTATTATCTGTAAGCAATACCCATGCCAGTCACACTACATCACACCCACATATACTTAAAAAAAAAAAAATAAAAAATTATGGATTCTTCTTAAGGGTTTCAGTTGTAATGTACACAGATCAAAAAAGGTTCTTGGGATCAGGTGAACATCTCGTCAGCCCTGGCCCCCCTGGAGAAGTGGACTCTGGATTTTGCACACAGCAAATCCAATGGTAAGTGAAGGCACCAAATTGTCAATGGAGAAATTGTGCTTGTAAGCCAGCTTCCTAGCAGAGTTAAGTGCGACAGGTGGAGTATAACACAATCCCTGCCACCTCCAACACACTATCTGCAGTAAAAGTGGGCAGAACATTTTTTGCTTACAAATAGAGCTAAACTTAACAGTAAAACAGAACAAAGCAATAGCAACTGAATCAAATGTGACAGCAAACCCCCCATTTTATGCACACACTTTATTACAGTTCTTAACTTTGTGTTTGCATAGCAAGTGAATTTATGCTTCAGCATGTCTAAAACTGAATTACAGAGACACAAACAGTGGTAATTTTCTTTACAGTCACCTACCAACTCAATGAGAAAAAAGAGGGCAACTATTACAGAAGAAAGTATACACTCAGTTTCTTTGTCTTACCTGTCCTGCCACTTACAAAACAAAAACATTTATTGTAAGGATGAGCGATAAAGTGTCAGACATTGGATTCAAAGTGTGAAGAAAGAACCATCTCTATCTATTTCTATATATTGCTTCTAGCAAGAATCCTTTTCATTACACTGTTTTTGGAATAATTAAAAAAATAAGAGGCATGAGAGATGAAAATGACATACTGTCACAGTAAACTTAGTTTTTGTGAAGACAAAAATATACATAGATATGCAAAGCAGAAGTGTGGTATGAAACACCTGGACAATAATTAAAATAAAAATCCAAAATATATTGTTAGAAAAGAAGAAAGTTAAGCCATTGTTCTCATTCAGCATTAACTACCACTTGCCAACAATCTTGCAACAAAGGCTGATGATAAATAAACAGATACTAAATGATGGCACCTCAACGTTCACACAACTCCAGAAACATAAATGGTCTAAGATAAGTTAAATAAGGAGTGAGCAACCACCTTTCCTTATTTTGTATCTAGAGTTTAGTGAAATATTACATATTCTTAATATTTTTCCAAAAACCAAGAGAAACAAACTCAACAAATTTAGTGTACTACCAGAAGGATGAATTTAAATATGAAGTTCTCAATTGACAATATTTTTATTTTTAACATTAAAATACCTTTGAAAATCCTTTATCTTTTGCAAATTCTAATGTTTCCAGATGAATATGAAAAAATCAGCAATTGTCATGTTGGACCAACTTATACTTCAATGGAATACATAACTTTAGATTTTATGTATTTTTATCATTCTGTACTCATTAGATTCTAATAAATAATTTTAAGAGATTGCCAGAAGGTAAGCTCAATTTTCATTTTCATTACTAAAATGAAAATGATGACTTGTAAAATTAAATGCCAATTTTAAAAATAGTATTTGTAAGTAGAAACCAAATTTGTTTTGGGATATTTCTGACTTGTTAACAAGGTCACTTCAAACATATTTTTTTTAATATCTTGCCTCTAGTTTAAGTCTGAAGGGACCTTAAAGATCATCCAGCTTCAACCCCTCTGCCAGGGGACACTTTTCACTAGACCAGACTGCTCAGAGCCCAATCCAACCTGGTTATGAACACTTCCAAGGATGGGGGATCCACAACTTCTCTGGGCAACCTATTCCAGTACCTCACCACCCTAACAGTACAGAACTCCCTAATATCTAATCTAAACCTACTTTTTTGGTTTGAATCCATTCCCCCTTGTACTTGTCAACTACGTGCTCAGTATTTGCTCTCCATATTTCTTGTAGGCTCCCTTCAGGTACTGGAAGGTGGAAATTAGGTCACCCCAAAGCCTTATCTTTTCCAGACTGAACAACTCAAATTCTCTCAGCCTTTCCTCATAGGAGAGGTGATCCATCCCTCTAATCATCTTGGTGGCCCTGCTCTGGACTCTCTCCAACAGGTCAATGTCCTTCCTTGGCTGGGGACCCCAGAGCTGGATGCAGCACTCCAGGTGGGGTCTTACCAGAGCACAACAGAGGGGCAGAATCCCCTCCCTCAGCCTGCTGGCCACGCTGCTTTTGATGCAGCCCAGGATACAGCTGGCTTTCTGGGCTGCAAGTGCACATTGCCAGGTCATGTCCAGCCTCTTATCCACCAATGCCACCTTTAGAATAAGCGAGGAGTGAGTATTTGGCTCTTAAGAACTGTCTTATGGGAAATGTGTATTATGTTTACTGTTACTTGATGATGAAATGTCAACAGACTAAAATCTTTCTATATTAAATTATTCCATTCAATAAAAACATCAACAGTTTGCCTGGTTTTTAAATACGATTTCACTACAATGCATTCAAAGAAATAGCGCTAATGTAAAAGCCCTGCCATGTGCACTAGTCCACACTAAACCACAGCCCCCCCAGCCCCTTGCGTTAGGGTATTGTTAAAGGTCTGACAAACCCACAGCTACAAAGAAATTCAGAGATTAGACTAAAAATCTTTACTTACCACTTTGTGCCTAGATATAATAATTCACTGACTGTATTAAGGATAGGCCAATAACTAATAATCCCCTGTCTTTGTGGGTTTAAAATAAAACCATTAAAATAGATGGTATCTTAAAAAAATAGTAAGCAAACATTAAAGACGTGCACAGACACACACGTATATTACATAGCACTGTTTATATTATGTTTATATTATGTGGTATTTTTCACAACATGTGGGGGGTAAAATGGTTTCCATTACCTCATTAAAACACAAATAAAGAAATATTGACCATTCAATCAGGAGTTGCAGGCATTGGACTGTATGACAGGGACCTTCCAAATACAACTGAAGAAAACGTACCTCATAAATAATGCTCTGCCCATTAAAGCAAAGACAGTCAACTGACAGTTCACAGGATGCAGTATGAAAAAGCAAGGTGGTCAGGAAATTTTTGCAATAATTCAAAATTAAGACAAAACATTAATGAACAAAAACATTATTTTTTCTTGATATATAATCTTATTTGCTGTTTCAGATTTTTCCCTGTTTTGAAGCATTCCGTCTCATTCATGAATGGAAGGTAAACAGACACACTGAAATCTCTCATGACACTAAAGCATCTCACAGTGTATTTTAATTTCTGGCATACATTATGATCTGTACGTTATGGATCCTCTGTTCTTATGCCACTTTGATTATATAAGAATGTATACTACTCATTGATCAGTAACTCTATTTGTTTTTTATATCACAATTTGACACCAATTCCAGAAACAAGATGTGGTGTAAACAAAATGATATAGAATTACTAAATAATAGTTGGTCATTAATTACATTTGCAATGTATGAGTTGTCAGAATCAGATTTAACAGTAGGTAATGAATGCTTCTTAGTACCATACTTCAAGAAATTTGATAGAAAAAAGCTGCTTCCCAAGCTAAAAAAATTTGCTATTACCAGCGGCTAATCACATCTGAGGATTATTGGTATTTCTGACTAAGAAGTCAGGGATGCCATCAGATGCCTCTTCACAGTTACTGTTATCAGTGACTAGGTGATCTCAGGTGGATCTCTAGCAAATGGTACTTTTCCTAACAAAACTTTGCTGTAAAGCTCTCAAAACTCAGCTTGGTCCCAGGGAGTTACTTTTCAAGTTGTTATTCCCAATTGTACAGACACCAGAGAAGCAATGCAGAATGAGTTGTACCACTCACTACTTGGCTGAGGAAAATCTAGAAATTCAATCCATAACACTCAATTTGACCTCTGACTTAATTTTAAGGGTTTGAATGTGTAGGTTACCACAGCAAAAAAACTCAAGTATGTTTTGATTTAGCAACATAAAAATTTAGTCATTTTTGATCAAAATGAAACACTTGAAATTTCTGAAGAAATGTTTCATTTTAGTTTACTGAAATTATTTCAGCATTAAATGGAATCCTTAACCCCCCTCTCCCCTTTCTTTTAAAATGTTGCAATGTGGTTAGACTTCCTCAACTCTAATGAAGTACTATAAAAGAAAGGAGGAGGAGATATGATTCTCCAGAGCCACAACAGCTATCCACACTAAACACAGAGTACTGAAGGATCGCAATTGCTTTATTAATAATTATATGAAAAAAACAAATTCAAGTTCACCCAAATAATTCAGCTGGACTGAAGAAGACATTTCACATTGATTTTTATAGCAGACATGTCAAAAGTTATGCAAACTTAGTTCTCTAAAACTTCCCCAAACATTCAAAAAAATTATTCAATAAATTTTCTGGAGTGACAATGATTATCTTTAAATAAAGGAAAGAAAAACATTATAAGAAATCAAAGAAACAGGTCATTTTGATATCTGATAACCAAAAGGAATGTTTGGCAGAAACGAATTTATCTCCACTGCAGTCTGATGAAGCTTTTCAGATTTTTAGTACTTGCTTATCTTTGTTAATACACTCAGGCATGCATTTATCTTCTGAGAGGTCTGCTTTAATGGCTGAGCTTGAATGGCTCAGCTGCCAGGATATGTTAAAAGACACCAAAATTTAGTAGGAAGTTTGATCTCCATGCTATCCACTTTTAAACCTCCAGAAGTGCAAGGCTGATATATATACTAAACAATCCAAAACCAAAAAGTGGAAAATAGACAAATGGTAAAAAAACCAAACCGAACCAACCCAAGACTGGACTTAAGCTTTATAACAAATGAAACATTTTCAGCCAGACAACTTCAACCCAATACTTATTTTCTACTTCTCTATTCTGTCTTTTAACCTAAAGTTGTTTATATATGATATATGAAAAGATTCCTGGAGAATAAACTCAGAGATAACACTAACCTGATGATTTATATATTGCTTCAGTAACATAAAAAAGGGTGTATTTATAGTTATGCTTACATACACATAAATATATGTGTATATATAGGTGAGAGTAAGTATGCTCATGATGGGATGCCCTATGTTAAAGTAATCCTGGCTGAATTTTTTTTCCCTCATGACAAAGCAAATGTAGTGAGACTTGCCTAACAGTACAACCAACTCTGTGCACCACTGCTGCTTTCTAATCCATACATTTCACCTTCTGGATAACCAGTGTTAAAAGAAATAAGGTTTGTTTCTTCATTACCACACATCCCTCTGAATAAATTCAAAGTATAAATTTATTAAACTGGTTATGAAAAATTATAGGATAAATAGGAATAACTTGCCCTCTTCAGAGCAAAGTGTGACTGCTTTTTATTATAGTTTCATGGGATTTACCTGAGTTTCACGAAGGCAAATGCTTTCATTTTAGAATTAGTTTCATCAGGACTTCAATACAATATACAAATGTGAATGTGAATATTTGTTTTGGGGTATATTTTGGTTTTGTTTGCTTTGTATACTGAACAGATTGCACAGGTTATTTTCAGTGTAGCAGTTGATTACATATTTGCAGAATCAACACGAATATTGTAACACAACTTTTATTATAGAACAAACTGAATTTAGCAAGACATTGAATTGCTTAAAGAGAAATGTGCATATTTTCTGAATGGCTGACTTTTAAGAATAAAAAAATAAAGTGCTGTTAAAATGGGTATTTTTTTATTACATTTATAGCTTGGCACTCTTTACTTTTGCTACACTGAATGAAGTTCATTGCAAAATAGTTTCTTGCATTCAATAATCAGTTTAGAAAACTGGAAGTTTAGGAGTTTATTACTCTCCTGGTCAAAACTTTTGTTAGCCCCATTTAATCAGTGGTTAGAAACATGTTTTGTGTGCTATTACTGTTCTTAAGCTTAAAAAACTTTCTCCTAGCTGTTTAATCACTAATACACCTTGAGAAAATAAATGTATTTGCTCATATTTAGCCCATTTGCTCTTAGATATATTTAGAAAAATCAGACGTGATGTACTGCAGGCTGCACTTTTTTTTCCTACTGAAAGTGACTCATCACTTAAAGTGCTTAATTTGGAGGATAAAAATTCAGTCACTTTAATGAGGAAAGTGTAAAACTGTTCAGTATCTTCTAAATCAGATACATTTAAACAAGGACCACACCATGTTAAATGCTTCTTGAACTCTGTCAGGCTTGATGCTGTGACCAATTCCCTGAGGAGCCTGTTCCAGTGCTCAACCACCCCCTGGGTGAAGAACATCTTTCTAATATCCAACCTAAACCTCCCCTGACACAACTTCAGGCCATTCCCTAGAGTCCTGTCCCTGGTTACCACAGAGAAGAGATCAGTGCCTGACCCTCCAGACTGAACAGACCAAGCAACCTCGAGCCGCTTCTCATACGGCTTCCTCTGCAGACCCTTCACCATCAGTAACATTAATTTATAGACGCCAATTACTGTCTTTTTTTACCATTGCACTTTGCGTTTTGAAACTACACTGGATAGCTCCAACAACGAAAATCCACCATTTTATCTGAGCTACAAAATACAATTACATTTTTTAAAAACAGCTTTCATCAATGTGTTTTTCATAGAACAAGAGTATTAATTTCCAGGATCTGGGTAGTTTCAAACTTCTTCAGTTTATTTAGAGAGCAGTACATTAATTTCCACTAACGACAATTTGACTAAACCTAAACATGTTGTCTGTTTTGCATTTCATTTGCTAACAATAAACTAATCACTTTCAATTACAATAAATTATAGTCAAATTGACTTTGCAATCTATGGTGAGACTGCAGTAAATGCTAAGTCTAAACATCTTTTAGAGACTACATAATTACATTTTAGAAAACAATGTTTTTAGGAAACCATGTTTGCTTTGAATAACACAACTGGTTCAAAATAATTCAATTTTGAAGTCATCTGGCTATATTAAAGGTTTAATTTAAGCAGGACAATAAATTTTTGACATATGACTAGATAACATGAGACTCAGCAATAAAAAAGCAAGCCTCTCTCCTGCTATTTCTCTTCCAGATTAATGAAACTTTTATGTTTGGTGTTGTGTCTTGATCAGTTCAGTTACTGCTGTCAGGCTATCCTTCCACCCCCAGATGTTGCAATCCTGGTCTAAGATCACTATTTTTACTAGTGGGATCATAACAAGAACATTCCACTTACACATATATGGATATGGTAGGCTGCCACAAAATAGTCCAGCTGGAGTTAGGGCGTGGAGCTGAAATGCACAGGCTAAAGGCAAGTGAAGACCAGACAGAAAGTACTGCTGCTTCTCAAAGTAGCAAAGTAGTAAGTCTGATTTTAAGAAATCAGACGTACATATACAGGAATTTCTCCCCACTTCATTTTTAATTTACTTGAAACATTAGTGTTCTCTGTCCCATTTACAAACTAAAAACAGAAAGCATACAGTACATTTTCTAGTTCACTTTCCCGAGTGTTGAGTCTTTCTTTACTGACATCACATTAACACAAGAAGGAGATAAGACTGTTGCTAGGAATGAAAAAGACCTACACTCCAAACCAACCTTTTATTGAATTAGGCTTCTCTCCCTTTGTAGGAATTCTCATTCCAGAAACTTTTAGGGTAATGAGACAGTAATTACTCACAATGGACTTCTTATACTTCCTTTTAAGCAGGAGAAGCAGCAGATAATATTCTAGCCCACTGATGATCCTCCTCATTGCTATCAGAGTGTTTTCAGTTTCACAAACGTGGTCACACCCCTCTATGTGCTAATCAAGTACCTCATACCTAACTTGGACTCTTGATGCTGAGGTCCTAAGGAAATCTGTGTCTAGCTGACTTTTGCAATAAAAAGTAACATGCATGGAGTCAAAGGGCAGTAATAGGTTCTGTGCCTCAGCTGCTCAGTAACTGGCGGTCAGGATTTACAAAACTAAACTACAGTGGACAAAAGTTTGTTAATACTACTACTTAACAGAAACATTCCCAGGTAAAAGTACTATGGCAAAACTTTTTGTGACTGACTGCTTTTATTTCCTCTTGTTGATATTATTCTATTTGTAGATACTACACTAAAGAATACTCATAATGTTATTTCAGTTTTCTTTATATCTAGGTTGTTGATATCCCAAGTGTTAGGTCACAGTTTGCCACTACTGCAATTTGCCTCAGTCATTCCTGAGACTTGGAAGACCCCAATGCAGATCTGTAGTGACTACATCTCCCAGCTACCTGCAGATTACCTCAGTATGGCACTGAGATCTCAACATTGCCTATGTAGCAATTGTATAAAGCTGAATTTGCCATGATCATGGTAGTCTGTTACCTGCCTGCTGGTTTTTTATGCCAAGAGGTGCAACTTTTACAAACAATCTGTAAATTCATGATTAGCTTAGGTCTCTGGTGACAGCATTTATTGCAGTGTTTTGCAATGTCCACACTTATTATGTATCACTTTTAGGCCCCAAATTCCAACAGAGAAGGAAAACCTTGAGTCCAGACTACTAGATGTGGAATCATGGGCAACTTTGCTTTTTGTAAAGATGTGACTTAGTTGTCAAAACTCAGGTGGTTTAGGTTCATACTCAGAAGGAGTAACAGATAGTAAGGTAAATCCATAGTAAAGAGTGCGTATTTTCTAAGAACTCCAACTGTAAATATTTCTCAGTTACTGAAAAAAAAAAACAACTAGCACTCAAACCAATTATTAACTACATCTTGAAATCCAGGTAAAGGTAACAGATGTAAGTAAAGTCTTAGAACTGAACAGATACAATAGTAATATTTAGAAAAACATTGGTCCAGGGCAAAATTACTCTATCTCTACCCTCAAAACAAAGTGCAATTATGAACACCACACTTAGAATTATAATGTGTTCAAAGCCTATTAGTCAGCTAAATGTGAGAAAAAACTTGTAGCTTTAAGGGACACTTTGGGACAATAACACCCTTATTAAAAAATAAGGATACCTCAAAACTCCTCAGTTAAAAGGTTAAATGTTAGTCTCTGTGTAGCTGATAAATGTCGAGCTAATCTAATCACTGGTTGTAAGAGGCAATGCCATCAGCTAGTTGCCCTGACCTGTGTTTCTTACGTTTTCATGAAAGTAAGATTTAAGAAAGATGTCAACTTCAGGCCTTTGACCTAGCAAGGACCTTGTTCGTGCCAGCCTCGTGTTCTGCTAAACAGACTGAGAACTTCAGCTCAAATCAGGAACATGTGCACTTCTCTAATACAACACATGACTTAGAAATTAAAAGGCAATGTGATCAAGTGCTTTAGGATATTTTAACAGTTTAGAATGCAGCTAGGGAAAAAAAAAAGGCTGTTTCTGTGTTGTGATTTGGGAAGGGGGAAAAAGACAAATTCAATTGCAATCGTTTTCTTCAAAAAAGTGAGGAAAGAAAAATTCAGTTCATTAGTTCATGCATGACTGACCTAGAGGAAATAAGGAGGTTGTATGTTTCTTTATGACACGTGTCACTTATTAGATAAGTAGGTTTTGCTACTTCCAATTGAACAAAGTTAAAACTAAATAGATGGCAGTTAAATTACAATCTAAATACAATAAAACCAAATAAAAATAGCAAATGGCATTTTGGTTATCAGTAATATTCCTAAAAGCAGTTGATTATTTACAATCGTACCTGTATTGATTCTTTCCAAGTATTAAATTAAAAAGCTTTGCCACTGCTGGAATGACAGTTTAATCCTACATACAGTAACTAGGACAGACTTTTCATATATGCCATGTTTAGCAAGATTAGTTTATTTCATTCCATCTTCTACTGGTACTTACACGTGACTCAAGATATTATATTTGAATCCGGACTCTGTATAAACCATAATCCATCCACTCTTTTTTTGTTATTATGGAATGATCAAGTCTACAGCAAAACTGACAGGGAAGCCTAATGATCCAGTTAGTAATTGCTACCAGCATCTCAGGTCAGTGTTGAGATTTTACATTTGATAATAAAGGAATGATGCTTGTAATACCCATGCCAATTTTCACTTACTAAGTGTGAATATTATATATCACTATTTCACAATTATAGGCTATCAATAAATGTATCTACATAGATACATATATTTCTTCCATCTCAACTACCTACAAAGTAACTAGCTAACCACATTTTTCGCACACATATACTTATCCCTTACATTTCCAGTTTTGAGACTTAGATGGAAACTTGATTGGGAAATAAATTGATCAGCTTGGATTAGTCAAAGATGACAACGAGTTAAAGAAACTAAAAAGAGGAAATAGAACAGTTAAACTACCTTCCATTAAAAAAGGGCGGTATCTCTTTCTGATACTCAAGCATTGGAACATACTAACTTAATCTCCTTCTCGTACTGGAGGACCACACAGAAAATGTGACTTTTGTTTTTTCCTTCTATCTGGAAGATGCTTCTCCTGATTTTAGAGTGTCAGTGTCTATTAAATTCATGGTCAACCTATTTCCTTAGTTTTCAGAGTAAGAAAAGCACATGTTCAGAAAGTGAATGAAAGTTTTCATACTTATTGGAATACATGGTTTAGAGGATATTAAGATTACATATGAAGGCAGTGCAGTCCACATAATTTGTATTTCTTTTGCAATAAAAATTGTTAGTGAAAACATACAAAGAATTGGTTATACGTAGTTTAATCATATCTCAGTATATTTATACCTCTTCTCTGTGTAAAGCTGCTTATATTTCAACCTCTATACTGCTCCAGATTTTCCATCACTTATTTACACCTGTAATGACACAGGCAGCTTCCTTGGAATAAAATAAATAAATACATTGTATGTATTTAGAATGTAGACTAGTTAGAATTACACATAAATGTTCTTAAACTTTTTTTAAATATATATATATATATAAATAAGGGAGCTCTGCATTTACAAGTTGAACATGGTATTGTACTTCTATAAAGACATTTCCTTCTACAATTTAATAAAGGAATAGGACAGAGTAGGACATCTTCTTAGTGGCTGCGAACTAAAAAAAAAAATCTGATTTAGTAGCCATGAGAATGAAAGTCTGTTATTATTCACTATAGCTTCATTAATTCAAAGTAATGGGCAGAGTATAGGTAGAAAGGATTTAATATTTGCAGAAGATTTTACATTTGAGGAAACTGAGAACTATGCCACACACATCCCCTAAACGCATGCAGCAGTATCTACTGAATTATAAATACAATTGATATGCAAAGATCTGTTTGCAGTTTTGGTATAAATGATTGTTCTGCATTTCTGTTCCAGGGACACTCAATGCAGGAATTGAGATTGTCACTGGCCATATTGGTTATACTTTAGTCAGACTGAGACAGTGTTAAAAAACCAGATTTATAGTATTCCTGCACAGCTTTCAATGAAAAAAAAAAGTATTTTCTTCACTGATTTTATGTTACATTTTTGAATATACTTGAATAAATAAAATATGTTACATTTTTTGAATATAAAAGTAGGCCCATGGACCATTATATAATGACAATATTTATGAAAAGTCATATGTACATAGCAATACAGAATCTTGACAAGTATTCAAAGGTCTGGTAATGGAAAACAGTCTCCATTATTTCACTGAAATTCAATGCAAAACCTTGATACGTCTATTTAATGCCTTTCAGCATTTACTCAGCCTTTTCCCTTTTATGGAAGAGAAAAATCATTGAACTAAAGTTGCTAAAACTATTAGTTAGTTTAGATACAACTTTTATAAAGAATATTTTGTAATGACTTTTTTAACCCTGTCTTTTATAATGTTTAAATTAATCCACTGTACAATGAAATATTCTTCCTCTTCCTCAATCAGAACTGAATTGTCCTCATTCTTTCTCATATATATTCTTCTTGCCATGAGGCATAACTTCAGTCAGTCCTCCAGAGCACTAATAGCTTTTGCAAGAAATAAAATAGGCATTTGCCTTGAAAAAAAATATTAAAAAATGAAGAAATCCTGTTCCTCCGAGATGAGCAACAAAATGTGATAAAAGCATTGAAAATATCTCCTAAATGAATTTAGTAATGAAATCTTTTATTGAAGGAAAGATATAAAAGGTGTTATGAGTAACATTAGATCAAGGTATTGCCACTAGACTGAGCATCTCTGAAACTTCTGGTGTCATTGAAATACTTTTTCTAGACAGAGTTTCTTTGACTTCCCTTTTCTGACTGACCCACCTCTAAGTGCTTTCTTATTAGTCTTTGCGTCCCTTGCCAATTCCAGCTTCAGCTGTACCTTGGCCTTCCTGACCCCATCCCTACTGAACTGCACAGCATGCCTATACTCTTCCCAGGATACCTGCACCTGCTTCCACTCCCTGTGCATTTGCTTCTTGCCCTTTAGTTTGACCAGCAGATGACTCAGACAAGCCAGTCTCTTGTCTTCCTTGCCTGATTTCTTACACCTGGGAACGGAGAGGTCTTGCACTCTATGGAAGGAGTCCTCAAAGATCTGGCAACTCTGCACTGCTCCTGTCTATGAAGGCAGCTCCCCAGAGTCCTACTGACTAACTCCTTGAAGAGCTGGAAGTTTGATTTCCTAAAAAATTCAGGGTCCTGACTTTACTCTTTGCTTGACCCATAATCCACAGGACTGCAAAATTAAACAGCGTAGGATTGCTTTATCACAGGCTGCCGCCAATCTTGATGTTCCTGATTAGCCCACTTGCATTGGTGACCATCAATATTGCATTGTCCCCAGTAGGGCTGTCTACTATCTGGCTCATGAAGCTATCCTCCATGCATACCAGGAGTCTCCTGGATTGCCTGCAGCTTGTCATGCTACTTTTCCAGTAGATGTCAGAGTTGTTGAAGGCCTCCAGTGGGATGACAGCCAGCATGATGCCTTCCCTTGATTGGGCAGCCTGGAGTAGACACCAACTATGAGGTTCCCTTTGTTGCCATAGTCTCTGAATCTTACCTATAAGCTTTTGGCCTGGTTGTAGTTATTCTTCAGAGACAGGTTTTCACACTCAATACATCTCAGAGGGCAACTTCTTTTGTTGAGGGAAAGCACCCCACCTCTCTAACTTTGGCATGTCATCCCACAGCTTGTCACAGGCACGTCTGATCTTATGCGCTTCTCCCATCATAAGAGGGGGAAGGTCTGCCCATGAGCTCCACTAGCCTGTCATCAAAGACCCTCTCTTCTAGAGGAAGACGAATCCCATCTGATGTCAGCCAGCCTGGTGCCCTGTAGGCCATACCATTATCAAAAACCTATACTCTTGGCAGTGACACCAGACATGGAGCCATGTGTTAATGGATGCTTTCACACATGTTCATATTTTCTTTGGTTCTGTTAGAGAAAATTCTTAGAAAATAACTAGGTAGAATATTTGGTACTAATATAAACACGTGTAGTACAGGCAACCAGAATAAAGGAAATTCAGGTGTGGACATACCATGTTTAAGTGACCACCTCATAGGGTTGTTGTTTTTTATAACTTCTGACTCAATAGCCCATCTTGCAGAATGACAAGCTCCTTCAATTTACCAAGATATTGCCTGCGCAAAATCACTACAACACAAAAATTGTTCAGATACTGGGAATCAAGGGCTAAGTTCCTGGCTGGCCTAAATTAAGATTCCTTCAAATCTGAACGATGAAACAGAAAAACAAGTGTAACTGAAAAAAATGACGAAAATGTGATGGATGAGAGCGGGGCAGCAGGATTCATGTCAATAAAGCAGTCATATTTTAAATATGGCACAGAAAGGTTCTATTCTAAAACCTTTATGCAAGACAGAAAATTAACAGCTGCTGCACTAGCTTTAAAATCTGCAAGAAACAGGACATTTGGTAAAATGAAGGAATAAGAATCTCAGTAAAACATTAAAATGAATATATTCAATCCTATTTTCTAACAAAACAATCACTGCCAAAAAGGACAAGTTGATACTTCTCACTAAATCTTCATTCAATCCATAAACACATTTAAAGAATTCAGGAACCTGCATCTGGAATTCAGAAAGCACAGTGCAGTACTGCAACGATGCTTTAATCATACTTTGACTTTTTATCTCAATGCAAATAAACCACTGATATGGAAGCTTGTGATTTTAAAAAAAATCCTTATGAAAATCATCTCCTGTTGAGCACTCGAAAAAAAAAAAAAACAACTCACAACTTCTGGAACACATTTCAAGAGCAAAAAGCAGGAAATGAACCTTAAGAAATTTTAACTCTGTACAGTAGGATGAAAGGATAGGAACAGAGGCTTATATTTTATTAGTTTTGTCCATGAGAAATAAAGTACTTCCCTTATCCATAAAAAGGGTGCAGGCGAAAATCATAAAAAAACATGTTAACACCGCTAGCTTGTAATAGATGCAATCACAGTATTACTATCTAAATTTTTGTTTATTTTTTCAACAGATTGGTGTCTGCAGATCATGCTGTCTTACACCGCCGTTCCTCTGTAACCTTAACCATTATTCCTACTGTGTAAAGTGAAGCACAAATTTAAGGTGACAAAGCACCAGTTGGCTGATGTGAAGTACGCTACGAAAGCAGAAACCTCTGAAAGCTTCACAGCCATTATGAAATAACTGACCTATATGAAACTGCTACCATGGTTCACAAATTTATTGTCAGGTTCCAGCCTCTAGCTGTTCTCTGATTGTTCTAAATACTTGACAAACTGAAGCCTTTTCACTTCCCGTTGAAATTGCCTCATCTCCCTGTCAGAGCGCCATGGGGGACTCCATTACTTTTCTGACTTCTTTCCCCTACTGACAAGTCATTTAGCTGGCTTCTTGTTGTGAAGGCTGTCCATGTCAAATTAGCCAGGGCCCCTATTGTCCTTATTACCACTCGAAAAGCCATCATGAGTAATGCTACGGGGTCCCTCAGTTGTCATCATTTGTCAGAAAGAAAGGGAGTGTGGTTACATATAGCTGACAGGTAATTTCAGTGTCTACAATTACCCCAATTAGTCTTGTCATAAACAATTTGATAAATGCACACCAATACAAACAGATAAACACACCAAGGCTCCTCACTATTAATGTCATGTAATGGATAAATCAGTGATATAACACTATATTTTATTTATTTCTTTAAACTATCCTCAGCTGCAAGCTGGCAGTTGCTACCTGGTCAGCACAAATTGTACTATCTACTTTCATTAGCTCATCACCACAGAAGAATATGAAAGGCTGTGACAAAATTCATTTAGCAAGAGCATGGAAGAGCAGATTGCCTAAAACAGGTGTTATAACAAAAATAAAACAAAGCTTTTCTTTTGTCAGTTCAGTGCTGCAATGAGCTTTAAAAAAGACTATTTTGTCCTTAGAAACAAACATAAAATATGAGAGTGACAGAAAACAGTAAAATAACACTCCTGAAATTAAGAGCTTGCTTCCCACCATATCCTAAGTCAATCAGCAAGTGTGTCTTCTAACAATATATGTATCAAAGCCTCATTTATGGAGGGCATCACAATATGAACCAAATTATTGCCATGTATTTTTTCAAATTTTTTAAAAACATACATCTTGCAATGTCATACAGCTCCTGAAAGATCAGATAATTATTCCACATAATCTACAACATAATCCCTAATGTTCTTACATAAGAATTATCTGAGAATGAATTTAGCTATTCTAACTCCCCCGACAGTCTGTAGTACTGTGTTAAAGTCTTCTGGGGCATAAAATATTGATGTTGACTGCTCTTCTAAAATGTCAGGTAGACCTGTTACAAACACAACACTGGAAAAGGCAGATTTAATAACAATATTAAGCACAGAATTACACATTACTAAGCTTACCCTTGTGATCCACCTAAATAAACACTAAAGTCTTGACATCTCTAGAGTCCACAGCACTCCGTCTGTTTGCTGACCACAGGCTTAAGTGATGGCTGGAAAACTGAACACAGACATGTTGTTGCAGGAAATTGCTTTTGGCAACTATTTGTTCAAACTCAAGATTTTTTTTAAACCAACACTAAGAACCCACCAGAAAACAGGACAGGTCTCCCTAATGAGTAATCTATTTTAGCACAGTCTTGTCTAGGCATGACAGTTTACTGAGAGGCTTGAAAAACTCGTAATTACCAGTGTTACAGGGCAATTAATGTATATTACACTGCACTACTCATGGCAGCAACTGTCATTTTCTCAATAAAAATGAGTACTCTTCAGCTAAAGGTGACATTAATTGGGACTTTAATGACTATGCAGAGGAGCTGAAGCCAAATATGAACAAAACAGCGATTCAATGAGCGACTTCAGAAACGAGAAAATTGTACTAAAATGAGATTAATTGCTGTTTAGAAAAAGGAAAGAACCTAAAAAGCTATTAAATTGCAGGGTTTGGGTGCCCGGGTGATGGTTGTGATGTTAATCTTGCATTCTCACAGCAGGCAAATATTCACTAAATTCAGAGCCTTTTGACAGCAGGAAAAATCATGTATGCTTAACTTCAATCCATCAAAAATATATTTCAGCTTTTATCAGTGTTCTAAATACTTCTGCAATTTCAAAAATTACTGCTCCATTCCTTGGCTGTCATCATGCAAATGCGAACACTGTCAATATTGCTATGAAAAATTCCCTGGCTTCAAAAGGCCTACTTCGGTGATAAAGAAAGAAAAACGTGACGATTAGAATTGCAAAACACACACTACTAATATAACAGAAAGCAACAATAAGAATTTAATGTTTAAGTTGTGAAAACTGCTAAAATAGAAAATGAGGGGGTATTGTTTTAGTGTGTGTGGGAAAAAAAAGAAATCAAAGAATTCCCCAACTCTCTCATAAAATCTTTAAAGCTTAGAGCTTTACAGATAATTACTCATTGCAAATAATTAGGACATAATTTTGTAGCTTGACTTCAGGTGATATAATTATTAAAACTGCTCTGTAGTTTCTAAAAGCCTTTATCTGTGCTACTTAATTCTTTAAAGCAATTATATAATTGCTTTTCTTTATAGCCTTTTTAACTGTCATGATGACTGTATACATAAAACATTGCACTTAAACTCTGACATATAAGAGGGATAAACATAGCTCTGATTCACTGTTCACTTTGAAGTTATATCTCCTGTAACTTCAGATTTTAAAACAGAAAATCAGTTTAGCCTATCAGGTTATAAATTGCATATGAAGTATTCACATATCTTAAGAAGCAAACCTCCTCTTCTACCCCAACCTGCAACAGTTGCATCCTGGAAGACAAAAACAGAGCTCTTCATTTCTTACAATTTCCTGTTCCATAATCAATTCTGTACAATCTGTATCTTCAGAATTAAGCATCTGTCTCACCCACATTTAAAGAAACTCTAGATGCATTAAACCACTGCATTCCCAAGTGCTGCATCCACTAGGTAATATAAAAAATACGTTTAAAAACCAATTAATAACACTATGTCTATTAGCACTTCTGATAGCTACATTCAGAAATTCCACTATATGTCTATAAATGTCTTCAGTACAAAAACCATGGGCAAACAGTTTCAATTAGGAACTTTAAACAATGGTTGTGTGCACAAATTGTCATAAGAGTAATTCACCTGCTTTGCATACAGTACTTTGATTAGGTGTCTTTGTTATATAGTTCTTAAAAGTACCTGAAAAGTGCATGACAATGTTACCATAGTAACCTTTAAGTTACACATACGATTCATGAAATGAATAATATTTCAAATTTAAAACCTGATGATGCAATTTTTGGCATTAAACATCCACATTTTTGCAAAGGACAAACAAAACAAAAGCAATGCATGGGCACTTCATGTTTGAGTGTTCACAGTTTGAAGAATAACTTTCCTTCAGGTTTTGAGCCTTCCTTTGGTATCAGCAGCACAGAAATGTGGACTTATGAAACCATGTTTTGGTCCATTGTTTCACAGGACAGTGTAACTCCAATGAAATAGTTCTTGTTAAACTTTTGAAACAAAGCTTAGATTCTGAAACACAAGATCATCAGGTTGAATTTAATTTGCAATACAAAGCTTTGACCGTGAATAACAACCAATCCCAGAGCATGCAAATACATTATTAGCACCTACGACACTCTTAGAATTTTGTGCTAAAAGGTTGCTTGTGAACATTTCAATTACTAGACTCCTAGTCATCCCTAAAGAACAAAATTATGTACTTCTGAAGCCAAGCCTGGCAACCAAGCAGTCACAAAAGAGGGAAGATTATATTAGGAGCCATTGACACAAGGAGGAAAAATCACAGCCCAATGCAGTTAGTGGCTAACTACTCACTGTCTCTAGTGAAGCAATGATTTCATCTAGAGAATGATACAAAAACTGCCATTTGCCATACTCATTATTGTTCTAGCCAAGGAACCCTACACAGGCTGCTGGGCAAGTAACAATTATGTATGGGTTTTTGTTCTGCTAAGACTTTGTTTTGAAAGTGGAGAAAACGTTATTTTTTTTTCCATGTGGAAACCGTGTTTCATCTTCCTCCCAGGTTCAAATGAAGCACTAACAGTAGTATTGTTCTTAAACTTTAAATAAACAGGTCTTAAACTTGAACTTTGGAAAGCATCATCTCAAAGCATGAGGAGAAAGGCAACTGCCGAAAAAAATATAAGTTCTTCCTTTTTTGCATGCATTAATACACATAAAATAGTCAAATTGCAGTATATACAGATCAAAGGAGTAAATTACATTGAATTTAAAGAGACTGACTGTGCTTTCACAATGCACATGTACTCCCTCCAAGTTTTGTAATAGGACTGGTTTAAATTCATGTTAACAATTGAAACAGCAATTCATACACTCACTATCACTTTTTCTTCTCATCTTTCCCCAGTTTTGTCCTGGCTTAATTTTCATTATTTGCACATGATAATTTCATATGTTCTAAGTTTTTATTTAAGAATGCTGACTTGCAAACACTTTAGCAGGTTATTTGTCTCTTCCATTTTATTAAGAGCATGAACTTCTCAGAATGTTAAGTCATGTCCAGCTGAAGCTTGTCATAAAACCAGAAGGCATTAAAAGTGGCAATTTCCCTCCACATTGTATGTATTTAGAAAGATCAATTTAAGAGTTGAAGCTCTAAAGTGCATTAAGGATATACACCTATTTAAGAGCTGTAAATAGTTCTAAAAAAGGAAAAATTGCAGTGATAGTTTACACGACAGAGCCAACATGTACTTTAAATTTTTAAAACTATTTTAAGTATTTTCTTGACCCAAGAAAAAAAATCAGTAGAACTTCTTGGCAAAAGTAGCAACAGAGTTGCTATTATCAGATGTTTGTGTGTCATGTTGAGTTAATAAATTCTAACAAAGCCCAAAAAGAATGGAGAAACCTGAGTGTGCTAATAAGGACAAAAAAAGGCATCATGCATCTTTTGCTAAGGCAACAATGAAAGCCCGTTCTAAATCTCTCGGAGACTATGCCTACTATGTTCCTATACGGAATTCAATGTCAATGGAATTTGTGTTGTCCTGTAACATCACATACTAATTATTTACCTGTAAAGGATCAAAATTCAGAAGAATTGTTTACATATACAAAAACGCACCTTCATAAAGTCTGTAAGTCCTAAGCTTAGGGCAGTCTATGTTATGAAAGCAGAAAACAAAGGGGATCAAGTAGTGGGAGTAACAGTTGTAACATCAAGCTCCTTGTAACTGCCTTCATTGCCTTTCCTAAAATTTTTTTTAAGGTTTCAAAGGTATTTTTAAAGTTTATGAAATCAGATTTATCTCATTAATTCTAAGTGAGAGTCTTCTTATCTACTTTCTGAAACACTGCTGAGTCTCAACCTATCTTCAGGCCTAAGGTCAAACAGTATCATAATTCAGATCAAAAATGTTTGAATAACACTCCCCCTCCACTCCGTCCCAAACCGTGAAATGGCAGCATAAGTGTTTCCCTGTCAGTGTAAATAAAATGGTCTTCTAACACTATCATTGTGGGGATGGGGAAAAGAACAAAACCAATACTTGTAAATGCAGGATGGTAGATAAAAAAAATCTTGTTATCTACAGACCAGACCTCTCATGGGGAGAAGACGATTAGCTTCCAACTCTGACTATAAGCAGTATGGTTTTGATAGAATATTTCTCTAGCTATTCGTGCATATTCTATGCCCAGAATAACCTTCAGGCTCATAAATTTATTAACCAGCAGGCTGCAGTTCAGGATGGTATATCAGCTGTATTTTGGGTATGCCACAGAAGAAAGAGTTGCTCCAAAATAAGCAACAACTAATACATTACATTAGCTCATTAACAAAGACACACAGGTTGAGATTATTTTTGTCTGCATTTTCCATACAATTGAACCATCAACTTTCTATAACTTCAATTAAAAAAGTCAGTATCACTTGTATTGAAAACAGAAGCATACGCAAACCTTCCCTGGACTTGATACACTGCTTTAGTCTGGGTTTCACAGGCCCACTTTTTCTGAAAGGCTTCAGTCTGAAAATGGGTTTCCTGCTGCAAGATACTTGGGTTTTGTTTTAGACTTGCATGTCTTATAGAGGATTTTCCAGCCCTTCTACAGCTCTCCAAGGGAGTTCCCAAAGGCTTTTGAGCATAGCCTATCTAAATCTATATAGAAGAATCTCATTTAGAAACTCTAATTTAAGTGAAGCTTTAGTGAGTACATCTCCCTTACTGATTCAGTGCATTTCCACAGGTCTTGTGAAATACAGATTCACATTGCATTTATGGGTAGAATCTTGGAGTATGAACTTCAGAACACCACAAGAGGGCTTGAAGAGGTGTCTCTCTGCTGATACCCTCCATTTAGGATATAGGTCCCCCATCCTCCAGGAATAATAATTCATTATGAGCATGTGGTGTGCATTATGGAACTTCATTACTGATAAAGGTACAAGGACATGTGAACCCAGAATCATAATGGGTCTCTCTCAAAGTCACACTTGAGTCCTCCCCGTTTTATGGTGCATAAGTCAATAACATAAGGGATGACAGATGAGATCCACTCCCCTCTGTCTCACAAAAGTACAAACTATTGCCAATGACTGTACTGTGACAACTTATTCTATATATTTCATACCTAGATAATTACCAACATAGCTAAATGGAGCTTTTCGCTTGTTATTCATCTCACCCTTTTTTCTTAATTGTTATAGTCAACATGATCACCTTCATCTATTTAAAAACACCTATAGCCCTCTCATCAGTCTCCATTCGGAGTTCTCTCTGAAGGTCCTCATATGTGAAGTGTTCAAATCTGGCTAATACTTTTTCAGGGTATCATTATATTATTTCCTACTTTCTCATTTCATCTACACAGATGAGAGCCCCTTAAAGGCATTCATTTCCTCTGTGTACTGCAGCAAAGTACCTTTACATGAACTTGATCAGTGTAGTCTGCTCTGTTTATCTCCATCCAAAACAATTCTGCAAAAAAAATTGTGTGACTATGTAAGAATGTAATTTCTTTCTTTGTGCCCATAAAATGGAAGACTCATTACAGAGGAAGACCGATATGCCTTTCATGCTTTTATCATCTCTCTCCATTCACTAGCAAACTGCCAAATTCCAAACCGAATTGGCAAACCACCTTTATCCTCAATTGCCTCTCAAGGTTAGAAATAATTCTCAAAAAGCATTAACAAAAGCAATCCATTATTTTCCTCTAAATATCTCAGCTGTCAAAACATGAAAAATTTAGCAGGCTTCTGATATACTTATATCAGTGAATATTATGCTGACCAATATCATCTTACTGCCTTTTTGCACTGCACTGTAAACATTTGTTAGCTCATGTATTACACTGGAACATTAAACTCTACAGGACAAAGTATCTCCTGTTCAATGGCAATTTCTAGCACATTTTATTAGGCTTTCTAGGTGTAGTTTCAATACACTTAGTAAATACTAACAAAGATGATGTTTAATAGAGGAGGCAAATAGTTCATTCCAAAGCCACTTCATACACTAACAGAACATTTCTAAACATGAAATATAAAAGCAAAGCTGAGAATTTACTCTTAATCCATACTCCTTAAGTTTTAAACCATATTCACACAATAGAAATGATGACACCATCAAATTTAAGGAGAGCAAATTAAGTCTTTCGTTTTGGATGGTAACTAGTCTGCTTTAAAACAACAAAAACATAACAAAACAAATCCTAAAATACAATCTCCCGTATACCTTGTCAACATCTCTGTAATTCAAGACAAGTAGAGATTTCTTTGAAAAGTCTTTCATTATCTTCCAACGATTTCTATTTCATCATGTGTAAGAACAAAGTCTACTCTGTTATCTTAACAAACTGTAAAATTCAATGTAAGCAATTCTCAGTTTTTGTAAACTTTGAGGCAATAACGCAATCACAGTAGTTTAATTATGCATTATGTAAAACTAAATTAGAAGCACTGTATTTCAAAAGTCATTCTTAGACAACAGTAGGAAAAGGAATTTTTAAAAATAACATTATAAAGATGATTTCTTTTTCTTTCTCTGCAGACTTGTTCTTTAAGAAACTGTATTACTTAGGAATAAGGATAATATTTGAAGGTAGAGTTTCTTTGCCTCAAAAAGAGCACTAAAAACTCCATTAAACTATTACTTCTGCCATTAACCGTGGGGAGGGGGAGAAGTGTGAGATGTTAAAACTATGCATGTGGGAGAAAAATTTTGAGATTTTTTTTCCCCGTTTCTGTGATTTTCTCCCATGGCCCACAGGCTGCAAATGGCTTATGCTTTTGACTTAAGGAGACATGAAAATGTAAACATTTGCTGTGAAATACTAATACGTTGCAATTATCTGCACAAAAGAATTTAAGCCAAAACAATGCTGGCATATTTTTAATGCATAAGTTAATACAGTTATTCACTGCTACACATGCATATAACATGCTTGCACCTCTACTTGATTCTACTTGATAAAAATACTTGGAAACAATTATGTTGAAAGTCTGAAATTTGATATTTATATGATGTGAATTTGTCTTAGGTAAAAAGATGGGTACACCTGCAAAAGACAGGAGGATTGTTGTCTGAATTTTTTTCCATGAAAATGACAGATATGGCATGAACTTATCTCAAAAAATGATTCATTAGTTAGTTCAGTTAAATTCTATGAAAACTTGAATATTGGATCATATTAAGTTTCAGTAGATAGAGATTTCCTTAGAATTGTAATATAAAGGAAGGAAGCAGTAAAGATGATTCCTGCTCCAATTTCTTCTCAAACTTCATTAGCACTGAAGAATACCTCCTCTTTACTAATTTCAGGACATGGAACACCAATTCAAATCTTTATTCCCACTAAAGTTTTCCTTCAAGTTTTCAGTTTATCTTCAGATTTCACATTCTTCTTGGATAAAGCAATTATGTAGCACTAATATTCAGGACTTATACACTGACAGGTTAAAACAAATGTTATCTCCTTCAAACATTCAACTTAGTATTCACATCCAATGGAAAATTTCTGCAACTCAATGCTGATGTTTTAAATTCTACTGCATATAATACTTTTCCGTTCTCATACAAATAACATATAATGAGATTTACAGAGTCAATTTTGGAAACTCTGGTTTGAAAGAAAAAACACATAGCATACATAGAATAAATGTGAGAAGTGTTTATATACTGTCTAGTATTCCAAGGTATATTTATGACATTTACTTTTCTTAAAAGATTTTTTTATAGGAAAATATAGAGCAGCATTTCTAGAAAAGAGTAGATTGAAGTGGTATAAACATTTTGAAAAATAAGAAAGTTTGTAATCCTCATGTGTGTGTTTCATGTAGAAACATTTACAGACATTATCAAGATGTGCAATAGCTGTCTTATGTTCTGCTGATCTCTTTCCGGGTTTCTAATCGGTACCAGATTAATTTATGCTCACATTTCCTGAATTTCAGACATTTTTGAGTCACTAAAATTCACTGTAAAAAATTAAAAAACTCAATGTAACTACTTTGGTATTTTCAATTACAGTTTAAAACTGCATTTTTTTTAAAGCAAGCATAATCACTGATCTACTTTGATGAGTAACTGAAATTATTCTTTTTATTATTTGCCTTTTCAGATCTCCATTCCTAAGTCATGTAAAACAGAACAGAAAAAAAAAGAAGGCAAACATTTCTAGCAAATGTCCTAATCTGGTCAAAATAAACCTCTGTGGCTTTGGTCCACAGAAGCTTTATTAGTTTCCTGGGCTCCATAGTGGGATAAACTATGTCATGCATGAAGGGATCAGCATTCCTTCTTTTAATCATTGCTATTGTACCCATTACAAAGCTCTCTGAACACTTCCTATAGATATCACATGCTGTCTTACTTACTCCTCAATTAATAACTTTATGCTCATATTTCAGTTCTGCCACTTCTCTATATTGTTACTTGAGGATGATCCTGAAGTCTTAACTGAGTATGGTGAGATTATAGTAATTTTCCCACCACAAATACATTCTTACACTGAAAGTGCCCAGACAGCAGTTTTTAGTGAATAAGTGCAACAACTTAATACAACAGGTAATGCCCTTATAGTGCCATGACAGATGTTGGTGCCCCAACTGTTGTGGTCATCCTATAACTTTACAAAAGCAGAAAACATTTTTCTATGTGTTTTGATAAGCAATGTGGTAGCTGATACATCAGAAATATCAGAAATCTCTGCTAGCACCAGCTAAACCTTTAATACCTGAAAGCTATTCTTTTATACTCTGGATTAGCTAGTGCACCATAGAACAGTCTTCTGAATGTAATATAGGTGGACTCAAAGAGGAAAGAAAGTCAAGAATTTTTGCTTTACTGTATGAATATTTTAACTCATTTGCTAAATCATAGTACCTGTCTCCTCAGGTAGAAGTCACCTTACTAGTCAGCTTCCTGTTCACTTTTTGAAGATGGGTGAGTGCTAAATGCTAAGTGGAATAGTAAAAGAACACAGACTGACATCATGCTGATTGTTCTCACTTGTAGAGGAAAATACAAGAACTACCGTTTCAGCTAAATTATACTCCCCTTGATATTATAATAACTCATGCAGTCCTACTTGGAAAAAGAAGTAACTAAATTACATTTAGCTTTTTAAAACCTTCCCCTTAACCCCATTCAATAAGTTCTCATTCTTTCAGGAATATCTAAATTCCAAAATTTACGTACTGTAGAGTTTGACGAACAGCAATATCCACTGTTGGATACAGACAGCACCAGAAATCTGACTGAAGCCTACTATGCATTCCACCAGGACAAGTGTGTAGATCAGTACTTGTCTCTTGTAACATGTGAATGCCTAGCAGGTTTCCTGTATATGTAAACTGACATATAAAAGGCTTGTTTTCCCTAACAACTTTCTACAGACCACTTAGATACAGTCTGAGAGCAGAACACGGGCCCAGATAACATACAATAGAGTATTTCTTCTACAGCAAAGCATTTATGTAATAAGCTTCTCTTCAATAAATAATAGATGAAAATCAATTAAATGTTTTAGCAACGTGGAATCGGCAAAAAGGCAAGATGTGTGGCCTACTGAGATTTGACTAGTGTGCGACAAACTATTTAGGAAAAGAAGAAAAGGTGCTCCCAAGTATCTGCTAGCTACATTTCTGAAGGAAGCCTAAAAAGTCATTGAAGCATAACCAAGCATGGAAGATCTATATACCTCATTCAATAAAGCAGTGTTACTGTTCTAATCACAGAAAGTGGACTTTGGCAAAAAGCAGGGTTTGTTGGGAAACGAACATATGAAGAGCTCATATAAGGAACAGAACTTAGACATGGAAAGACTTCAGAAAGAAGACATTGCTTTTATGGCCCCTAATTAAGTGCTCTGAAAAAACATATGGGTGAGTGAAAAAGATGGCAAGCTACAAGAAACAAAAAGCATGAAGAGAATTACGACACAACACCACAAAATTTGCCACACAAGTAACAGGCTGCAAGACAGAAAACCTAATTTTGAATTGGTATAGTTTTGAACTGGAAAGAAGCATTATTTTATGATCATATACAGTTTCAGTAAAGTGTAGTCTGTTTTCAGAGATCAACTGCTTATAAGAACAGGGAATCTGCAAGAACTAATACCATTAATAATGGTATATATCAATAATACCCATTCTGTGATTCTGTAATCCAGTGATACTGTGGATGGCTGCTCTCTGGCAAAATGAAAATACTGTACAGGCAGCTTGCAGGAGTGGAATAATTAAGAAAAACTTTTGGAAAAACTATGGCCTGCACAGTACCCAGGTTGTTAAAAGGTATTGCGTGAAGTCAAATAAAAAATCATAAAGAAAAGTCAAAATCATATTAGGTGATTACGGAACTACAGATTATTGTTCTGGCATTGGTAAATACAAACATGAAAGTAATTTTTGTCATCTGGTTTGCCTTAATCAGGAACTAAAAATTAATTTATAGCACTGTACACAAATGCCATATTTATATCAATATCATATGTAGCTTGCATGAAAAAGTATACATTAAAATGAAGAACAGCAATTCATGCAATAGTCAAAGACAACCAATAACAAAACCATGAAATTCCAGTTGTCAAACACAATTTACTATGTATATTTCTTTTCTTCTCTGTTAAAACAATAATTGTTAAAACTAAAGTGATATGAGTGAATGTTTATGACTTCTTACTAAAAACTCTGACTTAAAGCAGTATTCATTTAAGCTTTAGGTTAAAGAAAATCATGTAGAGATCTCTGTGCGATGGCCTAGTGACTTTATATCCTCTTGTCAAACTTCAGCAGTTTTATCTGTACATTTGATACATGCCGGAGAAGGTTGGAGGTTAAAGTTGATAGGAGGGCCAACAGGAAAGCCAACTAACTTTCGAAAGATTACAACCTTTAACATATTAGGATTTGTTGGCAGTTACTGCTAACTTTGTAAGTTGACATTTGTGTACTCATCTGTGAACTGATGCCCAAACTCCAGACCAACAGGGTGAGTTTTCAGAAGAACATTTACAGGTAGATAAAGTATCTTCCTGATTTTCTTCAGCCTAATCTTCTCTCGCATTCTTAAAACTGAAGAAAGGATTTAGGAAAGTAACATTAAATGTAATAGCGGCAGTCTAGTGGAACAAAATTCTTCAGATTTCCCTTTCTCCCACTTATTTTGACATCAATTCCTCTGTGACTTTGAAAAAAAAAAGTAATACCGAAAAAACTAATGATAAATAAAATAACACAGAAACACTGAAGAGCTGAGGTAAAACGGGACCTTTAGAGGTTATCTATTACTGCTTGACAGGGTGAACTACAGATGGTTGCTCATGGCTTGTTCAGTTGATTTTGAATCTTTCCAAGGAAGGAGACTACAGAACAGACTGCTCCAGGGTTTGACAACTCTCACAATGAGAAGAGGTTTTTCTAATGTTGCATTAGACTTTTCTGTATTTCATGTTATGTCCATTGACTCCTGTCCCCTCACTGGGCACCACTGAGAATATCCTGGTTTACATATTTTCACTCCTTCCGTTCAAGTATTTATGTGCACTGGTACGTCCCCCTGATCCTCCTCTTCTTGCTAAACAGCTGGAGCTCTCCCAACCTCTCTTCGTATTAAAGATAGTCCAGTCCCTTCTTTGTGGCCCTTCTTTGGATTTGCTGCCAGTTACTCTCAGTACAGTAATGAATCTCATGTGTTACCTAATCACTTAATCCAAAGGACCAAATCATTACACAGATCAAAACTTGTACTGATGTCAGCTTTATTCTTACTTGCACTGAGGGCAGTGCAAGTTTTACCACTGACTTCAAACAGAACTAGACCTCTGCTGGATAGATTAATCCTATGGAAAATATGTTGCGTATTTTACTGCAGAAGCCCAGGATGGCCACATGATGCACAAATCCAATGACAATTCTTTTAGTTATATGCATTTAGACAAACAACTTTTCTTCCAATATATCTGAAACTTTTAACTTGCAAGTGTACAGAAACCAGTCTACAGTTATACATTACTACAATCCTACAGCTTTGCGTTTTAAAATGAGCAGAAACTCTACATGTAATACTATTGCTGCGGCACAAGACCAACATAACAGAAAAATCTACTATGCCTAACTTTTGTATTTTATACAACGGTAAATACATGTCTAAATAAAACTCAAATTTTTTTGTGTCAGGCTTGACTTTTACGTTTCTCCCACTTCTCCACTCCTTCTTTGAAACCCCAGAGAAGAACATTTGGCAAAGCAAAGATTCTGCATTCCACATCTCATACCATTTAGCTATTGCTACAATTTTAATTACGCAAAACTCAATGGGCTCTAATAAAATCGGACTAGGTAATTAATACTCTAAATCAGACGGTGTGAGCTACAGAAAGCAATGTTGTACACAAAGTTCTCATGCCATAGAAAAGACTTAGGAAGCATGGTGTATTTCTCCATAGGTAAAACAACATCCCATGATGTTAACAACTTTTTTTTATCTTCTCTGCAACTAACTAAACTGGCTTAATATATTTATTTTTTTAAAAAAGTAAATTTTTCTGGTTGTTTAAGTTCAGACACATTCACCTGCATATCACAGCAAAACCAGGCAGAGAATATTATAGAAGAGATACAAGAAACATATCACCAGCAAGGCACAATTTAAAACATTTTTTTGATATGCACAAGAAGTATTACGATCAGATAACAGCATTAAGTTTAGATTTCGTATTTTAGTTACATTTATGTAATTCATATCTATATACATGAACTTATATACACATATATGTATTCTGAAGTAAGATCTACATTATGGTGCAGACATTTTCCTGAGATTTGCACATGAAGGGGATTCTCCCACCGAGCCAATTCCATAGACACAGCCTAAATGTGAGGTCTATTTAAGACAAGAAGAGAGCAGAGGCTTAGCAGGCTAAGGGTTGTAGTGCTATTACATCTTATTGGTCCTGTGTCGATTAAATGAAAAAAATAAATAAATCTACAAGCAAGGGTATTCATTTTCAGAGCTCCACATGATGATTTTTCAGAGAAGGGGCAGAAAAACAAAGGACACAAAAGACAGTATGGTGTGCTTTTACAACCGGGAAAGTCTTCTCCATAATAGTGAGAACACAGACTGCTCTCTCTGAACTTGTACCCCTGGACATTTTGCAGAGAAGCACGATTTGAGTGGTAGTTTGACATGATTTGTGTTTTTCCTAGAATCCTATCCTTTATCTTCTTAACACAAGCCAAAAAACATCTGGAACTTTATGCTGTTTTTATAACGTTTTATGCCAAAGCACAGACAGTACTTCTGGATTCTCTTTCTCTTCCTTGACATGCTATAAACGGTGATAAGAAAACGTGAGTTATGAGAAGACCTGTGCTTGGGTTTATACTTTTGCTACAAGAATATAGAGATTTTTTCCTAACAGAGCATAATCATATGTCTCTATCTGTAGTGTCTTTTATCTTGAGTTTTAAGAAAACAAGTTTGACCTTGCAATATTTTTATGCAATATCAGGTTTTTATTGGCAGTGAATTTTAAATATAGAAGAAACAAGCAATTTGCTAGAGATCACAAAAGAAATCAATGACGGAACAGATTCAGAGCTACATTTACAGCCATTATCACTTATCCTACCCATTGTCCAGAGGCAAATGCCTGACAATCAGTTACTCAGACTCATTATGCATAACAGTGTAAATGAAGAACATTATTCTATCATGGTCATCTTACTATTTGCATCATGAAACCCCCAGCTTGTGTTGAGGCTAGATGTGCTAATTATTGGGCAAACACATAAGGCGCTGGAGTCTGCCCAACAAGATTTAAGCTTTCTACCTTCCTATAATGCACATTTCTCTCTTGAATATTGTGTTTTAAAGTAGTGAAATGATACAGAAAGTTTCCTGTTTTTAACAAAGTATTATCAGCAGTAAAGAGGTGTCTTCAGATATAGGAATTGTGATTTTTATCAAAGGAAAAAAATAAGAATCTGACTTTTAACAATAGAAAAATCACATGGAAAAGTAAAAATTACTGCACCAAAATTAAAATACTGTATGGTATTAAGTTTTACTCAGTGAGAGCTTAGTGTGTTTACCAAAGTTTACAGAAATCACTACTGAAAAAGTCTGGTCTCTGGTATGCAACAAAGTCATAAAACCTGAATTACACAAAACTTCGGTAAGTAGAAAACAAATGACTGAATAAGAAGGGAAAGGAAGCAGACTTCACATTTGACTTGAGCTTCTACTGAACTTACAAGCCCAACAGAAGTATCAAAACTAATGATTCTGCAGGAGAGCACCAGCTTCAGATAGTAGAGCATACTCTACAGAAACATTATCACACTTAATAGTCCTACCATACCAGAAGGGGTGAGTGGAACATGATGCACATGCCTGTTGCAATTCTGAGGTAGTTCTGAGTCCTCAAGCCTCAGGAATCCCACCAAGGAAATAAACAGCGAGGCATTTTTATGCAGAACAGTGCCAGACATTTGTACATTTTCAGCAGTATCTTATCTATCTTTCTCACATGGACATTATTGTCAAGTGTATTTTACATAAGCTGTGCTATAATTTATGCTCCAGTTCAAAGCATTTGAGCAAGTAGAAAACAAACCCTTATTTTTCTTAAAAGAAAAATCACCAACTCCAAGAACAGGGATACCTTCCATTTCTATGATCAGTCAGTGACAAAGTGAACACTGACATGAATTAACAATCCAAACTTAATTTACTAGAGGATATAGCAAGGCCCTAAATATTGAAGTCACGTTTTCATTATGGACAAGTTTTATAATGTACTTGGGCCAGCAATTACAACTAAAAACTGATAGATTTATAGCATTTGCTGAAAATGCACTTTGGTGAAGTTGATTTATCTGTAAAAACCCTTGCTACACAAAGACAATTTGCATGTAGATTAATTTGGTACTTGGCTACAACAAACCAACTAGTTACTGCAATTGATGTGTATGCACCTGTGTGAGAGAAAACAACTTAGAAAAGTATCCTCTGGAAAGGACAAGGCTAAGTGCAAACTACTCTAAAAAGACAGCAGCCTATGCTGTTTATAAACCATTGCTGATCACATGCAACTTCAGTTGCTCCCATTTTGCCAGAAGTGGTATAACTCAATAATGCAGAACAAGTGCTTAAATAAACTGTTCAAGACACCACACAACGAAAAACATTACTGGCAATTACAATTTTTGATTCTGTGAGAAGAAAAAGGCAGAAAACAGAAATATACCTCGAAATGTATTTCCACAGTATATAAGACAGACACCGATGATGAGTAGGAACTTACAGACTCTATGAAATATGCAATATGCAACTGAACTTCTGCCAGGATGGCAGTTGTATTGCTCTGAGGGTAATTGTGAGAACTAAGAAGCTAAGTGCACACCTTAATTTTTTTTTAAAAACCACCCTTGTTAAAAGCTAAGACTAAAAAAAATCCCAATAGGTAAAATCATGTTCAGAAAACATGAAATATCTCTAATATGCTATTCATAGTCTGTGTTTTAAAAGCTGAAGGACATACATTAACACACAAATGAAAGCTATCACTGCTGTGTAGTCTGCAGAATATTTTCAGTTATTTTACCTCATCCTTGGAAACATACAGTAGGATCTTGCAATTTTATAACATTTTGGATTTCTTTGAAATGAAAATTCCATTTTATTGTTTTTTAATTAAATCTATTTCCCCAAAAGGTCTTTAAAGGCTCTACAAACTACCTTGCATTTTATTATTGCTGACAGTTATCTAAACCACGCTTGAATGCCCTCTTTATCCTTTGGTGAACAATTGAAAGATCATATGCTAAAAAGACTTGTGCTTTCTCTTCTTCTAGCCCTATAATTAAGGCATTTTAATACATTTCTTCTTAGTCATTAAGAGAGCACAATGTTAAAAATTAATGAAATGAGACAATTTTGAGTTTAACAACCATAAATACATACAACATAAATTTGTCTCAATTGTAGATATGAGAAAAAGCATTCTTGAAATCACATGGTGAGATTACCGAATTGTCAAGATTTTGCCTTTGCCATCTAAGGGCATTTGAATGATGTATGGTAGGCTGACAATAATACAGTGTTGTTACGTACCATACAAGAGAGGTAAACATTTCTGTTGAATATTCAAATTCCACTGGGTTTCTTTTTATCTTACATAGATGCTTATAAAAAAAAGTGGTATTGCTGGATGATGCTGAAATGGGAAAGAGAAGAGAGGAAGCAAGACAAAGGCATATGAAGGGAAAAATGACCATAACTCAATGGCAAAACCCCTGACATATCATGAAAAATATCATTATAATAACACCCGCTTACAGCAGTACTTTAATAATTCTTATAATAGAATAAACAGGATTTTTAAAATTTGGATTTCTTCTCCAAGAAACAGAGATCACCATGTTAAAGCATCACACATTTTTTGCAACAGACACAGTAATAAGTAGGTTTCCTTTGTTACACAGTGAAAGGAATTCAATGTTTCTAAGTACATCATCATCACTTCTATATACACCAATTAAATATAGGGTGCAACTGTACTACAGCCACATTATTACTGAGTATCTCTAAAAGGTATTAAAAATGAGCAAATTATACAGCTTATCTTTTAAAACTAAGTTAAGCTTTTCAAGGTGTAAGTTCTTTTTGCTTTCTTACCTAAATTTGAAAAGATGCAGTGCAAAACAAAGGAAGAAGAAATCTTTTTCCTTAAGAAAGAAAAGATAAAAAAAAAAAAGAGAAGTTGCTCTCCAGAAGATTTTTTAGGGTTGTCAGACTGTTCTATTACAAACAACCTTATTAGTCCTTTATAATTACAATAGGTACCTCTGGACAAGATCGAGCAGACATGACAAATGCTTCTGACTTCTTTTTAAATCGAACCTGGAAGGTCATCGCTGAACAAACAGAATGCTATACAGATGGGGCCATAAATTGTGAAAGCTAACAAAAAGGTAAGCTTTTTGATATTAAAAATTAAAATTATTCTTTCATGCTTTTCTGTTTAAGATCAAGAAATAGGACGATGAGATAGTTAAAAAAGGATAAGTAGGTAAAAAGAAAGAAATCCTTACAAACTTTATTATCATACTTTTTTTTGGCAGCTGAACCTGTATCTAAGTATTAATGCAATGCCTTTAGAGCAATTACTTTATTTTAAAAATATGTTCTTAAATATAATTTCTTAATGAGTATTTATCTGTGTTTCCATTTATTTTTTTTTTTCCAGCACTACGAGGGAAGTGTGGACAGCTAAAATAAAACCAGTCAGTCTCAAATCTGTGGTATTTGCTTGATGTTATCCAAATATCAAGCCAGTAAAAGGACAGCATACTACTGTGCATTTTTCCTAACATTTTTATTTCATTTTAGGATCATTTAACAGTACTAGTAGTTTTGGATTAAATTTAATTTGCATGGAGATAAACAGTAACTTAAGTGACTGGAACTGGAAACCAAGTGATGGATTCACTTTTAAGTCTCATATTTCAGTTTGGAGAGGAAATGTAAGGATTGAATTAGAAAGCTGTAAACTCTTGATGAAACCTAGTGGTATAGAACAGAGGAAAATGAAACCTTCAGTTATTTTCCTTACAGTTAGACTGAATGAAATTGTAAATCAACAAAAGATTTGGACAGCATTCAAATCAACAGCTTTACCTAATAAAAGTTGTAACAGCGCATTGAGCATACCATTTGAAACAAATATGAAATAAATATGAAATATGAATGACTTTAAAAAGAACCATATGAGAAGCAAAACAGTAAAATCACCAAAATTTGAGCAAAGGAAATTTAAACTGAAATGTATGATAGGCAATTAACTACCTATTTTGACAATTCTAAGTGGTCAAGTTTTTAAAGTATGACACAGAAACCATAACCTATCTCTATATATGAGTGAAAAATGAGGCATTTTGTGTCATTACATTCCCATAAATCATCTTCTTTAACTGCTGATGGCTTTCATCAGGTCTAACCTTTTCAAGCTTCTATCAGAGTGCTAACATTTTCAACTTTGACACATATGCAGTTTACAAATTCTGCAGCTGATTAACTCTGGACAGAAGCTCACTGGCATCATCGTCTTCTTCAAGTTGGGTTACAGCTTCAATGTCTCAAAAACTCACAGGACAGGCAGCCATCGTATGCCAGAAAAATCTCACTTCATTTGTTGAGCTGTGTTGTAAAGGGGGCAAGACATTCCTCCTTTTGAAACAAAAAAATGAGAATGGACTTTCAAAAGTACTCTTCTACAGAGATTCTGAAATATGTATAATTTTAAATTATTTTAAAATGCGGTAAATAGCACTTTCCAAATAAAGAGATATAAATAATGTGATCAATTTTTCATGACTTTAAAATTTAAACAACTTTGGAATCAAATCAACTCAACTACACAAAAAATGTTGTGGTTAAGGTCTCTGAGGTAAACAATAAAAAGCTGAAAAATCCTAAATATTGCAGTGCATTGTATATATGATATTACCAAATACTGCAATTATAAACTAATTATGGGCCCATAAATAATTTTGTGCGATCCCTCACTAAATTCCTCTCTGAACTATTTTGTAAATTTCAAAGATTATAAATTGCAGTATCTTGAAACTGCAAATTTCAGAAATTCAATTTCAGCACTTCAGCACTGAGAACATGAAATTAATTCAACCCTGATAAACTCAGAGCCCAATAAATACAACAGCAGAACAGAAATACAGGAAAAAAATGTTTTATCATGTGTAAGTGAACCCAGAGTTTTCAAGAAACAGTTGCTTTCTGTAGGAACTGAAATTAAATTTCCTGTTTGCCTAAGACATTCAATTTTTGCTACAAATAGACGATAAAATAATGGATACAATCCCATCTAGATGTCTGTCTTCTAGAACATTGTAACTTACTGTACTATTCCAACAATGAGAAGCCAGACATAAGGCAGCTCCTTCTGCCTTAGTAGCATCAAGACATAGTAAGAATGGTAGCAAATCTTTAGTCTAAACACTTGTACTTGCACTATTGTTTATATTTTAAAATGTGTAGAATATAATTTGAAATTTGTTTCATCTATTGAAACAAGCAGGGAATAATTCACTGAAATGAATTGACAAGATGTAGTTGATCTAGACACTGAAACAAAGGCCAGGTTTAAGGAGATACTGTCTCTAGCAATATTAGTCAGACTGAAGAATATTTCATGTTGGTTGTGTGACCACTGGAAGCCTGGTACTTCAGATGGTATTAGTTTTGATAAGAGCTAACTAGACATCAGATCTAAATAATGAAACATGAAGAGACAGTCTTGGAACATGTAAATAGGAATGTTTGCAGATGCTCTCATGCAGTTCATTGTCTCTTGTTGATAAACAACACATCTTAGAAAAACAGTGGATGACGGAAAAGTTTTTGCAGCATCACAACCGAATCAGCCTTGCAGTGTCAATATTTAAGGCCTATCTGTAAAAAATTCAAAGTTCTTCATTTCACCAATAATGTCACACATCAGATAAGTTGTGCAGTTACATTTTGACAATTCAGATTTAAATCTTGGAATGTCTGTAAGTATTCATGACAAAGGCACATTTATAATTAAAACAAAAGGACATGATTTCTTGATGTTCATATCAAAGACTAGTGATGGATGAAAGCATGCTAATCAAATGACAAGGAGGGACACAGATGCTTACTATTTCGATTAGAAGAGGGAAATGAAGACCTCTTTCCTAACTAAAGATACAAACATTTGTAAAGTATCCAGACAAATATATATGTGTTTATAACACACTCTGTACACATAGCAGCTTGATGTGTTCTCTAGCAGAAATGTTACAAATGCTAACTAGAATAACTCTCAATTTACTTAAGGTCAGAGGAAGCCACATACAGTAAAGAAAATCAAACACTGACTTTGATCAATTCCAGTTAATTGCTTATGAATTTATATATCCAGAAGCAATTTTAGCTTTCTCATATTAAAACTCACAAGTAATGAAAGAGAATAATATAACCTATATTTTGTTGTAATTTGTTTCCTACTGCCTTAGTTCAAGGTTTAAATTATACTTCTGTAAAATTACCCTTATGTAACTTAAAATTGCATTAAATCAATGTAAACATTGCTGAAAACAAAAATGGAGACTGTTTCAGTGGGATGCAATATTGCAAGATAAATGTGGAACTTCAGAGCCAAATTTTATAGTAAGCTTTTAAATTTTTGATACTCAAATAATCTTATTTCACTGACTTACTTTAAGTATACCCAAACTATATCAAACTAATTATTTAGCAAGAACTATTAAACAACAATTCTGCTTACTCAGCCTGAGAGTCACAATCACTGCCAATGAAACAGTGAGTTTGTTAAATTTGTAGATCCATGGATGCAGTGGCAAGGTCCAATGAGGCTCAGCGATACTTTCATAAAATATTGTCTAATTATGATAACATTCAACTTCTTGAAATCCATCGTTCTCATTCTTCTTTAAGCAGGTAGTAACTGTAACCCAAATCCCTCTGATACTTTTCCATTAAAATTCTGCAATGAGTAAGCAACTCTTTGATATCCTCAAGTATGCACCCTGGTCACCTGGTTCTGAACAGAGAAAGAAAAGCCTCTTTGCTAACTGGAGAACTATTCATCAAACATACTTGTTTATACCTTGCTGTAGTTATGAAACAAAGTGCTAAAAAATGAAAATAAACAAAAAAAAAAATGAGTCCACATCATACAGTTTTCAAGAATTCACAAGAAAGAACAGTTTATAATCTACACAAAAATATGCAATTGAATGCAAGCTGGTGAAATTGTGAGGGAAAACATATATATGAATTAAAAATATTCTTGATGCAATAATATTTTTCTAATTGATAAAATAATTTTTACTTGATCAGAATTGCCTTTGAAGTCAAGAATGATATAATTTCTGTTTGAACTGTAGTGTTTCAAAAAATACACCAACAATCATTTTGCTCTGCTACTCAGAAGCTCTGGTAAGACACAGTCTAGTAAGATCATGTGCTTAATGCAACTTATCCAAATACCCTGAGTGCCTCCATTAATGTAACACTGGTGACCAAGGGAAGCAGATTCCTGTGCTCCAGAAACACAAATCCATATTGTACCATTGCTCAGAAAAAATAAAAAATGTAGGCATTTCAATATACACGTTTCAATATATACATTTCCTTCTCATCTTTAACCAAAGAAACTGCTGTCACAGAGGTTGAACAGGAATTTGGTACTCCACAGTGACACTGTATTTCTTTTTGCCTAAGCTAAGATTTCCTAGACATGAGGAATTTGTGCAACTATGCGGAAGTGTGATTCCTGTTCATTAACTGTCCAGGGACTACAGAATCTACTGGTCTTATACTTCAAATTTTTCTTAGATTGTGCATTAACCTCACCAGTCTCATGCTTTTAAGTGCTTTATTTGTTGAGTCCTATCTGTAACCAGCTATTGACATCATCTACTTTTTCCCCTTATATTAGTACATATAGTTTTACATTCTATATATCGTAATTTATCATTCAATATATTAAAGGCTGCTTAAGACAAACAAAATTCCTCCACCTCTTGGACCTTTTTTGAAAAATTTACTGGATGCCCAATATATATAATATTCAATAGCATGTGAGAATAATTTTTATGCAACTCTGATAGTTAGAAAGATAGATAACTCAATTATTAGATCATCTATCAAAATATTCAGATGTATAAGAGGCTACTAAAAAGATTGATGACTGAGAAAGTCCACTGATTCTCTAGCCATCATATTCACACATTTGGCTAGACAACATTTTTCGCTGCCTTCACCAGCAAGCTTCATTACCCATCACTCTGCTGAAAAGAGTTTATTATGAGGCTGCCATCTTGGCAAGACTATTATTTAGATGATAAATGTTGGGAGAAAAAAGTGTGTCTAGATTTTTTTTTTTTTAACATGAGCTTTTTGACAGATAAAACAAACAGCATCTACATTTCTAATTAACTTAAATTTGGCATATACAAATACAGGGCACTAAAGCTATGATATGCTACTAGATTATCTTCTGTCTGAATCTTGCCCTTAATTTGCAAAATGTAAATTAACTAATTAGAAGAAAAGCTGCATTATTTGTGACAAAATGCTGCTTCTACTTTTTTTGCTTTGTGACATTTATGATCAACTGTAGTCCTTCATTCTAACTTCTAATAGATGGATAGTTATGCTCATACTAATTTATTAGGCTTTTAGTGTTTTAACCCAAATGAAAACTTGAGATTTCTGAAGGCAAGGAAGCACAACAAACTGCAACATGCAGCTAAATGACATACTTGCAAGCTTTACTACATTTACAATATTAAACTGTTGACATGCATATGTCACAAGTATAGCTATGAAGGTGCCACTTTCAATAATCAAGTACCTGACTCAAAGGAAAATCTCTACTCTTAAAATTTCCTCGAAATCTCTGTGCATGATGCATAGTAATAATGATTGCTTTATTCATTACTACTAATAGTTAAATTTCATTTTTATTCCTACTACCCTCCTCAATTGCCATTTGAAATGGATTAGACTAGCACCTACAGAGTTACAAGAAGGAAGGGAGCGTTGCTCAGTCTTGACTTTCAGCCCAGCAACTTGACCTTGTTAATTAAAAAATACATGACATCATAGTATACAGGAAGGGATTCTTTTTGCTTTGGTTTGGTTTTAACTATTAGTAGGTAGATAAAGACTCAACACTAAGAAATACATTGAAATTGTCAGATGCAAATGTCAATTAAAAATTACAAGGAATTCTGAAAGATAAGGTCTGTGGGGGGTTGACGTTCTTTGACATAGTGGAGTGTCTGCAACCAGGCCTTTGGCAAGCATAGCAGGATCTGTGCTGTCAGCTCTTATAGTACATAAACTTAGATGCTTGTCTAATCTAAATGAGAAATACCAGGAAAATTGGAGCTGAAGCCTTGCAGTAATGTCAAAGGAAGCTGAAAATGTTCTATCTACGTACGCTATATGAGTACTGACATGAGAATATTTAAGACAGTACAAAAAATATAAGGGAAAATAATTTAAACAAAGATATATACTGCTTCCTTTACTCTTTTTAAAGTTCAGAATGTAACAAGCACTGAAAGAGGCTTACGTAATAGAACTAAATTATAATGAAAATCCCAGTTCCATGCCCGTATTAAAGACAGCATCTAAGGAGAACAATAAATGAAAATATACACTTAATATCAATCATTCAAATATAAATGTTAATATGAATATAATGGTCTGCTCCTCCTTTGCTTTGACAAAAATTAGTTTTGATACAAAATCAAACAACCTACAATGCTCAGCAAAACAATTAACATTGTAGCAATGCTAGTCTTAGCCACGGTCTCAATGAGAATGTCTTCATGCTCTTTTATTCAACCACTTTGTTAAAGAGACTGTGGCAGGTAAAACCTAAAAACATTACCTTTGAGCTAGAGTAAAAAAATATATTTTTCATAAACTACATGTTAATTTTTATACTGTTTATGTGTCATTAAATAAATAAAAAAAATTTACATCAAATGCCACTGTAAATCAGCTAAATGTATCTAGAACATTTGTGAAGTGCAGAGGTATGCCCATATATGTGTATATGTATGTCTGAGTGTACACATGTATCTGTTTATCTTGCTGAAGAACACAGAACTTTACCATCTTTGTGAAGTAAACTAAACTACTGCATGAGTAAACTAGTAGAAAATGGCACTCTTCACTGCTTCTGGTTCTCTTCTTTTCTATAAATAAACATAGCCTAGTGCTACTAAGCTTAGCAAGTTGGCATAATAACTCACTTTAAAAAAGTGAATTATTTTTGAAGAAATTTACTATATATAGTACTATGCAGTAAAACTCATCATAAACTCTCTGTTCTATCTACATCCATTTTTGATAAAGATTAATCCAAGTGGAGCCAGAAGGGAGAGAAAAAGGAGCAAAGCAAAACCCAGCATGTGTGAAAATCTACAAGGATTAGATAGCTAAACAAACCCTAAGTCCCTCAGTGTTGTAGTAAGGTCAAAACCTTTCAGCATTGTACCAGTGTGTCAAAATATGTCAACAAACCATCATACTGCAAGAAGAGGAATGACCTTTCAGTTCTTTATGTTTGGGCTGCCAATGAAGCTTTGGATACTGGGTATGCATGAACAGTTCTCCTATCCACTTGACAAATGCAACTCCCAAGGTTTCCTCCGAGTCTAGTTCTTACACTGGCTTTCAACTCACCAGTATAACTTTTTAAACCATCTGCAACTGAAGAATACTGCACTTGTTCATAGAACAGACATCCATAAACCCACAACATAACACCCTTTTCCCCTACCACCTACAATCAGACAACAATTATTACTTCAACAGTCTTCACAGTAACATGTCAAACTAGTTTAAAGAGCTGAACAGCAAAAAATGTCTATCACTCTGATGTTCTGATTCAGCCTTTGCTCACATATACCTCATCCTTATATTAAACTGCAAATGAATTTGAACAGAACATTTTTCAAAAAACTCAAGAACACGTCATCTGTGTTTGTGACTGAAATATACCCTTTTCCATTGTTTCTGTTTGCACTTATATGAAATAAATACCCTTTTTAATTTACAGGGCTCTATGATAATTTTGACTGTTAGTTTTAAACTGAAGTCTCAAGATCAGACATAATGTATTAATTAACAACACACTGAATCAGAATTTAGGCACCCAGAAAGTGTGGTTACTGTTTTAAAATTACTTACGGGAAACTTCCCTTTATTTATTTTTTTCAAAAAAGCAGAAGCACAGGACTAGTAACGTTTAGAATGCAAGCAAATGGGGGAAGGAATTTAGTACTGAGGTGACTTACCATTTTTATTCAAAGAGAAGATGAAATGCTTCTCTTTCACTATGTGAAATTGCCCTTAATATCAATGTCAAATATGACATTTTCCTACGGTCTTCCTCACATATAGTAAAGTTTCTGTAGCTAATAATGATGTCAAGCTTTCTCCTGGGACTCTCTAGAAATTACGTTCCAGAATGTACATATGCCTTAGCCATGCTTGCAGAAGATAGAAAATGTAAATTGCTGTATTTGAGTTTATATCTTCTTACAGCAAGTCACTGACAGTGCATCCACTAATTACTATTTGAACTGAGTGTTGCTGATCTCTATATCCTTTTTAGAAAACAGCAGTCCTGTCTATCAGCTCTGGCTAACACACTTTTACGGCCAGGACTCCAAGTTAGAAAAAGATTATAAAATTTGACAATATAGGGGGAAAATAAAGGGAACAGCAACATTCATCTAAACCCTAAAACAATTTACAGCATGCTCACACACCCCATTTTAAAATGCAATCTGTATAACTTCCAGTTTATGGTCTCCAAATTACCTTTGGCCACAGTGACTATTCAACTTTTATCAGTTTTTATCCTCATGGCTACAAGAAATACACCAATGTAGGCCAGTGAACAATGAAAAGTGTGGTATCTACTACATGTGCACAAAGCAATTATACTTTGCACATGTAGTTGTTTTGTTTACCCAGTGGTAGTGAAAGCTATAGTCTGCTCAGTGGATGCCATTGAACAAACATACTGAGGGAAGGGATTCTGCAAGTACATGAATTATTTTATATTGAGTTTTTCCAGTATATAAAATAACCTTTATTTTTCTAAATCACCACTCTGCAAAATCAGTCTAGAAATACGTAAGACCAAACTTGTCTTTTCCTGTTTCTTTATTATTGAAAAATCTCAAATATCTAAAGAGCATCTTAAATTACAACTGTGCAAACCCACTGACAAGGTACACTTTGTACATTTTTAATGTGAAGCTTAATTTGAAGATGAGGTTGCAGTGCACCACTGCAACTGAAAATTGCTTAACAATACCACTGATGTATGAGCCATAAAAAACCTTGCTAAGCTGTCCCTGCAGAACTCGGAGTAATAAAAAGGTGTTCTTTTGCACTGAGGTGAACAGACATGGTTGACTGCATCTAGGGAGCTGTTCTGTTAAATGAGAAAGTGCCATTTCTTTCCTGTCAGTACAGACCAATTTAAGACACTCACAGATTTAGTTAGCAGAGAGTACAGGATTTAATGAAATACACACATAACAGCAAACAAACCACAGCTATGTTCAAAGCTTTCAGTCAGATTCTGAGTAGAATTCATCTTACATCTGTGACATATGGGAAAAGAATCCATAAACCTTTCCAGTCTGAGTCCTAATTTTTAGAGAAGCAGTAAAAAAGCCGAATCGAAAACGCCTAAAACCTCTCACTTTCATGATTATCAAAGATTTGTATTTCTATTCACATCTAACAGGTGATACTACAGATTTTTTTCTCCAATTTAATTTCTGCTTTAAGTTCAACCAACGGATCAGATTTACAAAACCCTAAACTATCAGTTGAGTGTCATGATATCTCTATTGTGAACTGATGCTTCCCCAAATGATTTCTCCGTCAAGAGGAAGTGAGACATAAAGGTGTGGTGAATTGACTGGGAAGCTGGTTCTCACTTGAGAGATCTCTGCATAGGCTGATTAAATAATATAAAATTGATTCACATTTTGCGCAGCTACACCTGTGTCCTTTCATATCGTTTCAGAGACCAAATTTAACTGTCCAACCTATATGCAACCTAATTTGTCCATTGTTAGTGTGTTCACTAACCCAACTACCTTTACATTAGAAGCAACAGTAACTCAGAACTCATTTCAGAGGACTGACACTCTCAATTTGGCCAAGCAGTACTAAAATTAAGACTAACAGGATTTGTTCTTTAAAAAAAGGCCACGGAAGTCTGACTAACTGCCATAGTTAACCTATCACTAAATTTTAGATTTAGGGTGTAAAAAATTTCACTAGAGAGAATTCTAGTTTCCCTTATATGAATGTAAAGTCACTGTATGTAACTATAACACAGATCTGGCAAGATCTCAAAACTACTTCCAAAACATTTTACTGATCTACATGTTGTTTCAGTCTAGCTTTTGCAACATTAAACATACTTATCTAACAGCTCAGTGAGAGGTATTATTCCATTTTTGAAGTTGAATTATTAATTTGTACATGTTGAAATTAAATTGAAGTTAGCTACGATTTCATTTCTTGATAAAAGCATAAGAAAAGCTTCCTTTGGAAATGTCAGATTCACATGGTATACATTATATTCTCAAATGTTCTACACATTTTTATAGCTCAAACCAAAATGCAGATAGATTGTTCAGCACAAAAAAACCTCAAATGCAACAAACCAGGAACTTCAACTTTGCAATGGCAATTTTACTGCAAACAACAAATGGATCAGGGCCTTCATCCTACTTGTCTACTCAACTTTCACCCCATCTCAACTTAGTAAATATCTTTATGCCCATGTTATACATTTAAAATTCTCTTCTTAGAGCTGCTTTCCTCTGACACCATCATGGATTCCATCAAACACATTATTTATACTCAGAAAGTATTCAAGCCATTATATTTAATGGTCTCCTCCCAGTCTGAGCTACTCCATTTCATTACACTGATGTGCAGCTCAACACCAATTGCCTTGGCATCTTTCCTGCCATTCTCACCATTTGCCCAGGTATTGTAAATACTCAAATTTCTTTCTAAGTTTCATATTCTGTTTATATGTTTTACAATTTACTTTCTACAACTTTTGTGTAGTATCTTCATGCAACAACTGTCAGCCTTCCTGAGGTTTCCAATACCTTGATTCAAGTTTTCCAAGTCACTGTTTTCTGCGACTGTTAAATAAGAGCAGGTCCTTATGTCAATCAAGAATGTTGCTGCAGAGCATAATTCTGAACTTTGATGATGTTATTCTCAGGATTTGGTTCCCTTTCTCTGCTGCCTTCTATGGAATCTGCTTTTAAAGTATTTCCAAAGGCAATGCTACCTATTTTCACCTTGACATTTTTCATATTCAGCTGAAATGCTAATGGTCATCAGACTAGCCTCCGATGCTGGAACACACTCCCTTTTTTGTTACATGTTTGCATGTTTGTGCCATGTTTTACACCATCCTTCAGATGATCTCTTATGAACACTGAGCAACTTCTACATTTATGCTTAAAAAATCCTTTATTAAAACTTTAATTTACCTCACTTACTATCTTGCTTAGGGTTCTACCACATACACAAATGGCATTGAAGATGAAGCATTGTGTTTAAGATTTTTTTTGAAAAAAATCCTCCAGTGTCTAGTACCATGGAGAGATATATAAATATACACAATAATGACTCTCAGAAGAATAAAGCAGAAGTATTTTAACCTCTTTGAAAGAAAAAATCTTTATACCAATATCGTCAACACATTAAAAAAATTTATCTAGCATAACTTAATTCCCTGCTTATATTCTTGCAAATATGTACTACATTTTTGACTTGAAGATAATTGTTATTACTGCTTCAGATGTAGACAATATACAAAAGAAATGCTTTATAAAAAAACCCCAGTATTGTCCTAGATACTATGACAATAAGCAATAAAGTTCTTTACACACAAAGCCCACCTGGTTAGACTGCAAAGATTCTTTTTAGATTTGTCACCTTGCCTATATTCCAAAATGTTACAGCAAAATCTTTCAAAATCAGGTACTAAAAAATTGACATTTAACTTCTGTACCAAAGTAACTTTGTCATCTAGCATCACTGCAAAATCACCATATATATCTGTTGCATGCTAAAACTTAGGATCTGAATTTTTCACAAATATTTCAGTATTCTAATTTGACATGCTAATAAATGACATTCAAAATGCCAGATTAGTAAGATGTATTTTGCTCACGTAGTTTAATACAAGAGTCACTAGTATTTTATCCAGTAACTTCTTTTTAAAATGCAGTCCTATTTATCTAGAAGGAAAAAAAATGAAAATATACCTGTTCCAGTAGCTCCAAAACTGGTCCTGCAAGTAGGCTTGGTGGCTACTTTCATCACCGAATGAGGCTTTGCTTTCAATCCAGTGAATTATATGTCCTTCCACAGCTAGGGTGACAGCAGAAAACAAACTCAATGCTGAAAATCAAACTCACCAGCCTGTATGAGTGTGTTTGGGAATATCCTATTTACTCCACAATGTACCACATAATTCATGCTTCCAACAGAGTTATGTATCTATAAAAATTATCTTTCAAATATGCACAAAAAGGGCATTTAAAAACATATCAGAAAATACTTTAATGGATGATTTTATCAATTTCAGTTTAATTACACCCTCTTCTAGATATTTGCATTTATTCTAACACAAAAAGTACGTAAAAAAAAAGTGATTAGACTACCAAGCATGTTATTGGAGAATCTTACCAATGTAAGGGTAGGTGGTAAAAAGAGGGAGACAAGCTTTTTTCAGTGGTGCTCAGTGACAGGACCAAAGGCAACAGGCACAAACTAAACACAGGAGGCTTCATTTGGAACATCAGTAACCACTTTTTCACTGTGAGGGTGACTGGGCATGGGCACATGTGGCCCAGAGAGGTTGTGAATTCTCCCTCGTTGATATTCAACAGCTGTCTGGACATGGTGCTTGGTAACCAACTCCAGATGAACCTGCTTGAGGAACTGGCCACCGGCCTCAGCCATTCTGTAATTCTGTAAGTTCACAGTTCTCCTTGCTAACTTTACACCTGGTAAAAACAAACAGTTCCCTCATCCCTCAAGTCCTTGAAGTTCCTGAGATTCTTCATAGTAAGTATGGAAGTGAAGGACTAGAATTGAACTGAAAACTCTCCAAATGTGTCTTGACATGAGTGAATTGAAGATGATTAGGATGCCAAATCTCATTGTTTCAGATATATATTTTTCCTTGTTTTGCACATATAACCTCTTATTAACATCATTATCATTTTTCTTTTTTGGAAACATGACCAGGTATATAAACACCATTGACCTAAGGAAAGTATTTAAAAACTTTTCAGAAGACTCTCATATAAATAGTTGTTTGCTGGATGATTGCACTTGAAAGATGGTATCTCATGCAGTTCTGCGTAGTGAGGTATTTTATAGTACACATTCCATTCCTATACTAGTGTACAAATCAGTTATTTCACTAAGAATTCCAGCTGTTGCCAATATGAAAAAAAACACAAACTAGTCTTGTATATGACTTTCAAACAGTACTTTCAGCCTTCTTACTTTCTCTGACAGACAGAAATCTGCCTGATCATCTGCATAGATGTGTTCTGTGGAGGCAAAGCAGAAGTCTTTTGGCACAGAAGTCAATTTACAAAGTGATTAATAATCCCTTACATTTGGACAACTTGGAAAAAACAAGAAGTTTTTTCTTCTGTGGCCCACTAGGTCATCTGGTTACCTTCTCACATGGCCTCAAGACCAGAAAAGGTAGATGAACTTTATGACCTTTACACCTACTTTTAGTCCTTACTCTTTCCTGTTATTCAGGCTTTTAAAAAAACAATGAAGAACTGCAGAGCTGTATTTGGAAGCAAAGTGACGGCAAAAGAATAATTGCACAATGACAAACCTTTACGGAAGGACCTATAAGTGTAATGGTAATACTCTTGAGACTGCCTTGAACTCATTTGGTCTAGAAGTAAAAGACAAAATTATAGGCATTTCAGAATTTAGTTCAGAAAGACAGTGGGGAGAGTATGTTAGAGGGAGCAGGGATTTGAAGGTTCTTATTCTTGCTTTTTTTCCTGTTTTTGATGAGATAAAAACATGCAGAGACTACAGAGGAAACACTGGGTAACACTACTTATGATCAAACCTCTCTGACCCAAACTTGAAGTTCTTAAAATTATTGGTTAACTCCTGCAGAGACTAATTTGTAGTATCCTAGATTATGCTTCACTTAAGTGACTATAATATTTTAGCATGAACTATTCTACACAAAAAGTAATAAAAATTCTTATAAAAGACTTACCTACTGGCACTTCTAAAATAAAGTCTGGTGTTTTGTCATAACCCTTTGCACGAAGCTGATCTTCAGCTGTACACAGAGAATAAGAACTACTGTTTATAAAACTATCCCATTAAGTAGACAGCAGCATAATTAATAAGAGTGTAAGAATTACTAATGCAGTCATACATATCTTTCTTATGCATGCAATGCTGTGTCAAATTAAATGAACCTTTGTAGAAAACCTGAAGCATGGATATAAAAATGCTTCTTTGTCATCCCTGCATTTTTATGTCTTCATTATAAACATCATTAATTCAAGCTGTCATACAGTATTTTATAACCTCCAAATATTCAAAGTAAAGAGGTATATTTGCCGATTGAAAGAAGAGCCTCTCCACCTTCATATGCATTAAGATTAATCCTACCAACACACAAACGTAGATATACTGTAGCTGCCTTCTTGGTTTTATTTCTAATGTTAGCATAAAGTTGTTAAAAAAAATGCAAGAAAATCCTTCTCTCCTAGGAGTTTATTAAAGTAGATAGGAGCCATAATTTTAGTTTTGCTTGCGTTTTGGATTCTATAGAATTTATCCAGTTTCAGAACATGAAAAGATTTAGAAATTCTGCTAGCATTTACTACACAATTCTATTGCTTATAGATATATAGAGCAGAGTATTGCAAGAAATAATAATGAGTGAGCAAAATAAAACCGCAAAAGAGAAAGGATGCTCCCTTAAAAAAAAAAAAAGGGCAAGCAAAAAAAGACCAAGCAAGCCCTTAATATTTTTAAACTATTGTCCTTAATTTCCGATACCATTACATTGGTATTTCTGAAACACCATTTCTCCATTAGAATCTGGAGTGACCTGGTCATTCAATTCCAGGCATGGCTTTCTGTCTTCACCCAAGCTTAACTAATGGCACTACCTAGTAACAAGTAAGGCTGTGTAGCCTCTTAACACCTACTGAGCTGTTGACATTGTCATGCATCCCATTCGCCTTTTTACATCACCTTTGATTAAAATTAATGGCCCATTCTCACTGTTGGGTAGCTTATTTCCAATCCATTTATCAGGTTAGGACAGTAGTATCATGGCCGATGTTCAGAATTCAGTTTTTGAATACTTTGTGCATATCCTGAAAGGTCAGCAGTTTGAGTCCAAGTAACATTTTAATGACAAGAAAAACATACAGTCTTATATATCAAAATATTGTAAAAGTGCCAAAAGTAAACTCCCCCATTCTTTTCATTGAAGAATATAAGTCTAAAGTATTATTTTATATAGTAAATTCATTCTGAAAGTAGGACAGGAGTAAATTTAGAAAGCTCTACTCACTTCAGTATAAACTGCAATAGATGTTTATTCTTTTCAAGGGTTGTATTGTCTGGGTTTTTTTTTTAATTTTGAGAGCATTTTTTCACTATAAACAGACTATATTGTAAATACAAATCTTTGCACTGCAACACCTCATTATATTACCCAATCAGATAACGGAAAACATTTCTATGATTTGGAGACAGACTTGGTTGTTGGCTATTATTTCAAACTAAGATTGTCATGTATACGGATAAATGATGTTAAGAAGGTTCTAATTTAACAGACCCTATGAATGGAGTGTTTTATGCCATAACATAAAAATGAATTAATGCTCTATGTAATCTCTTGATTTAAAAAAAAAATCAGTTTTATCCAACTCTATTTAACCGTAACCTTAACACCTGTTAATTGTTAAAATTGTTTAAATTATTTTTTAAAACAGTCTAGAATAGACAATAAGGTGTTACAACTGAAATGTTCATAATTCAAGAGCAATAGCAAAAGAAAGGTCAGTATTTTCTTTCACATTTAACAAAGTAGTATCACAAATTAAAGAAAATGCACCTTAAAAAAATCTCACTGAAAACCAGGACAGATGCAACCATGTTTGGATTGGTCAACTTGACACATCTCTGAACTGGAGTCTGCATCAGCATTACTTTTAATATTCTTCAGCAGATTCTTTTTTCTCCAAGGGTGCCTGATTACTTCTGAAATATTTTGGTACTAATTCATGGCTTGAAAAAGAACATGGTTTTTGTTTTACATCTGTTTTTGAATGTCTTTACCTAGTTTCTCCTAACATTTTGTGATAAACATTGGAAATATACTAAAAAGCATGTTTATTAGTGATGTGAGTTGCCTTACTTGTGCAGGAACATAATTTTGCATTCCTATTTCTTCAAGTGTTTTGAAGCTTTATAATGCTGAAGAAAAAAAAATTATAGAAACTCCCCATAATCAACATAAACTTTTTGTTTTAAACCATAATCCCATCAAAAAGATGTTCTAGCTTTCCAGTCCAGGGTATGTTTCACTTTGATCCAGAAACTAGAGGTAGAATTCTGCACCTTAAAAGATCTTATAGCTCTGGCATGGATTAAGAGAATAACAATTTAACTGAAAGCCAGCCCACAGTTATTTTGGCCATTCCATTTATGCATCCTCAGATTTGAAAATTATGTGGAAACAGCCCCAGTAAGTATTTTGTCTACAGATTGATCATTAATTTAGATTTCCAACAAAATTTCAGCTTCATTTTTACCATAACTTCACACTTGGTCATTGCCATTTAATACAGCACTGTTCTTGTGCTAGCCTCTGCATATTACAAAGAGGCAAATATTCTTTTGTTGGTGCATGAATGAACTGCAACTGCAAATTTAAGATGACACCAGAAAACACCAATCAGATTTCATGATTTAAATCCAGGCTACTAATGAGGGACATCATGGTGAGAGCCAAAGGAGGATAAAGCCCACCCCATATAGCTAAAAGCTTTCCTAACATATCTGTGATAAAGATATAAAAACATGTATCTATATATATAGGATCTACACATAGAAATTCCTGGCATTTCAGTATGGTGTGTGAAGCTGTGAGTCTGTTTAGAGAGAATGTTTCTATTGATCACTTTAATCTCAGGCAAAGTACTTTTGCTGAAGAGAAGACATAGTATATGATGCGCTTTTCATGAGCAGTGGATAAATAAAATGTAACCCCATTAGTGTGTACAGGTTTCCAATCAATTTCAGGGTGAGTCTGAAGGTGTTACTTCTGATCTGTAGGCTTTGAAAGCTAACTGCTCTAGAAACAGACAAATTATGTTCTGAACCTGAAAAGCTGTTTCATGCTCCAATACTATACTGAGGCAATTTATATTCACTGTGTCCTTTGACAGTGCTGTCTTCTAGTGTACCAGACTCTCTGTTGCACAGGTGAACACAGCTGATACAAAACCCCTGACTACTCTTGATAGACAGTACATTGGTATAGTACACTAATATGGAAACTGCAAACATCCTGTTTCTTTAGAACACGTTAAAATGTAATGGAATTGCAAGTCATAAGCCATCTAAATCATAAGCCATCTAAGTCATAAGCCATCTTAGTCATAAGCCATCTTCAAAACTGGAATGAAGCCTTACACAACAAAGCATGAATTTGTGGACCTATAGGAAATACTGTCATCTCTTTCTTCCCCAAGGTTTTCTTCAAGCAGTTTTGAAACTAGTCTTTCGAAAATGAAAGTTGTTATTATAAGTGACTTAGAAGGGTTCATCTTGCAGATACTTAGGGAAAGCTTTTTTTAAAAAAAAATCATAAAACAAAACCCAAACACATCTAGAACCTGCAAGACACTTGTACTGCACAGACATAATAAATACAAATGCTTAACATATCTTAAATAATGACTAAATAATACTTCACTACACATCAAATGTAAACAATAAATTAAGATCTCTTATTTATATCTTCATATTCTAACTATTTAACTGATTCTAGATGTTTTGATTTGACAGCACAGATTTCTTAGGGTTAATTTCAAAAGACAAAATTGACGCTTATCCAAGGTCACAAAACATTAGAATTTAAATGTGACTTGCATACTGAACGAGCTTACATAAGCCAAATAAAATTGTAATTGTTAACTTGAGGATAAGGGAGTCATCTAGTCCATTCCCTTGCATTGTGACAGGATAGATTTCATTATGAGTTTTGATAGATGAGTGTCAAATCTAGACTTGAATTTTCCATTGAAGTTGATTCCATAACTTTCCATGGCAGTTTGTTTTATACTTATTGTTACTAGAACTGTTTGGTATTTTAACTCAACACCATCTCCGCAATTACAGCTTCAGCCTATTACCTGTATCTATGCTCTTACAGTGAAGTAGGAAAATCTACTGCTTCTCATTTTTGTAGTGTCCTTTGCAAGCTTGCATGTGAGAGTTATTCCTGTTCTTTTTTCACTTTTCTCTAAAATAAAAGAGCACACTAACTTTGTTCCTTAATTGCACAGACATATCTGTTGAAAAACTTAATACCCTGTCTAATTTCTTAAATGGAAGGTTTCCAAAATATTAACCTGATATAGCTTCAGGAGAGATCACAGTTTCTGGTAAAACCAGAAAATACACAAAAATTTAGTGCAATGCTCAACCATTAACAAAAGACAGCATTTCACTTTGCTCATCACATATGTCTCATCACATGAGGAATCCAAGATTTAAGAAGTCATTGTTTATTATTATACCAAGAGAACAGATGCTTTTAATACTAATCTTTGTTTCAATGACGCTCATGTAAAAGAAACATACTTCAGGCTAAAAGAAAAAAAAATGAAATAACTTCCTAACTAATTAATTCTTAAAATAGGGAGTGAGAAAAAGAGTACTCGCACTGTTTGGGAGGCAGGGGACAAAAATTCAGCGGAAACTGCACAGAAAAGTAAATGAGTGAATCCTCTAGCAGTTCTTTCATACATAAAGCATTCTGAAGCTAATATTTCTTATGCTTCCTCCTCAGTCTCATAAGGCCTAGATTGTGGCTAATATCTCATGACACCAAAAGTAATACTGCAGCAGATATTAAAGCATTTTTTTCAGCTACTTATTCTATAAAATATTAATTGCAAGCTTGTGCATGTACTGTATATATAGGGTATTAGGTAACTGAGTTCCTGCTCAGTTCGAAATCAATAAAAGATAACATGAACAGCATCAATCATTTTTTACTCTTCCTTTACTACCTAATACAGGGAATGTTGAGGCGTATTTTTTTCTTAGGTAAACAGTCACCGACATTTTTAAAGTTAAGAATACACTGGTTAGCCTCTACTACAAATTCTTACCTATGAAAGAGAGATTTTTTTCCAAAAGCATTTCTCGCAGCAAGACTTCATGCTCATGCCCAATAGCGCTGATAGTTTTAGGTTAAGAAGTGAAAGATTACTTTGAAAAAGCAAAGTAATAAAAACATCATAGGTAAAGTAATTAATCACAGAATTTATTGACATTCATCTGCATTTCAGAAGTGATCAGTGATTTGGACTCTCACTTTTGGAAACCCTTACAGGGATTTTCAGAAGCATGTACCACTTTGTGAAAATCAGACTACTGTATCAACAGCACGCATTTTACAGAATTAAGACCCACTTGGCCATATTTATTAAGTATAATCAAGGACAATATTTCCATTTTTTTCTTTATTCTCTCTCTAAATTTAAGGAAGTGTGATCTTAAAACATTTAATTAAATATCTTTTAAGTTGCTCTTTCCAGACTAGTGTATCAATTCTCCAACTCAGCAAAGGATGAAATAAACTGTTTTGGGCTTTTTTCTTTATATTCTGAAATTGACAGGCACTACATCCATCTGAAACATCTTACTGTAAAAAACATCCTTTTAATTGATTTTTCAGAAGCATGAACATATGCCAGGGAGGGATGAAATAATGTTTTATAGTGAAGTCCTTTCCACTTCACTGATGGCCTGTTGATCCAATGTGCTACTCTTAGTAGTATGCAAAAAAGTCACCACATTAAGTATTTTTCATGTATCCTTCTGGAGGTCAAAGTTCTGTTCTGGAAGCTTTAAAGAAGAATCCTATGGAATTAACATAATGATAAAAGATCTTATATTAAAAGCAGTTAAGTTCCAAATTCTGTTTAGAAAAACTTCTGAAAAATTAAAAACTACAGATCACCTTACCATTACAGTTAATTACTTAATGCATAGGAACATTTTATGCTGAACAGCAAAAAAACCAGTTCTCCATAATCATTTCATATGTACAGTTTTCATTAGTCGAAACTATATATTATGTTAAACTCTACTAGCGGTTTCAGAAGAACAGCAAAAAGGTAAGAAAAATACTGCAAACAATTTATAATGCTCCATAAGCAGAAACACTTAGTCTATAATAATACCTGTTATTGATGTATGGCAATGACCATGGGGCAAAACTTGTAAATAACCTCACAGGCCATTTTCTACTCACGCAATCTAGCAGCCTAGTTTCCCGTAAGCATCTGAACTATTACTGAAAAATAGCCTCTTGGCATTTACAAAGAGGTTGACTTCATACTTTAGTCCATGCATATACAATTAGATAGTTATATTTAAAATCAATATGTAATCCTTCAGAAGACATAATGCTTTTAAAACCTTAACTTTAAATTGATTTTTAACTATTTTATGCACCTCAAAATTAATATCTAATTCAGCAACATACTTGCAGTAATGCATTCACACAGATTAGCATTAAACTTTTCTGTACCAAAATGGAATTGAAAAACTTCTCATTACTCTCATTGATGTCACTGTGGTTTCAATAACTGATTTGAGCCAGAATCTGAAGAGGATATAAAAGTCTATTCTAGACTGCAGGCAAATTATTCTTAAAAACGGTTCACAATTCTACATATGTGTGACTATTACTTTTAAACGTGACACTTTCAGAAGTCTGCAGGCGGACTGCTCATGCACAAAATATTAATCTTAAAATCCTGGATATGAAAATCAACAACCTTTTAAAAAGTGCAACTTATTGATTCACTTTCTGAGAGCTCTGTTTAGTCTTGAAGACAGTCTCAATGAATACTTAAAATCACAGTTAAAAGCACAAAATACAAAGAAAAATAGGCCTCTATCCTGCTGCTGTTAAAGTTAATGGGAGGAGGGCTGAGAATGTAGTAGACACTAAACACGTATTTCTAGTGGAAAGAACATATTTTTACAGAGTGACAATTAAATGTATCACAACTAAAAAAAGTACTGTTTCTCATGCATATCTAAACATCACAGTAGCTTTCCTATCCTGCAACTTTAGAGTGAAATCAAGGTCTTCCCCCAACCTGCATGCAGAGATTTGTGCAAGGATTTTCCAAGACATGGGAGGGAGCTGCCTTACTAGCCTGCTCAGTGATAACAGGCCATGATTTTGAAATTTTTCCTTTGATTTCAGACTGAAACAGAAGAGCTACTCCTTCAGTACTTTACTAAAACAGATTTGGGGGCTCAGGATCACTCCTAATGAATTATAATCCTAGTCTGAAATACTCAGTGCCATATGCAGTTTCCTCAGTGTATCCACTGTACACTGACGCTCTCTAATTAACCATGCAACATTACAAAAAAATATCCCTGAAAATTCAAGCTACACAGCGTTTTTACTACAGCTAGTATAATTTCCTTTAAGAAGAGAAAATAAAAGAACTGGACTGAAATGTCAGATAGGAGTTTAAAAATACTAATCAGTCAATCAAACATAAATTGCACTTGAAAACATTTTAATTAAAACTCTTATTCATAACAAAGCCATAATGTTGAACACTATTTATGCATCTTATTAAATATAAAATAGCTGAGATTGGAAGGTGTCATCTCCAGAGATCATCTAGTCCAACTTCACCAACTCAAAGAATGGTCAGCTAGCCTTAACAGAAAACCAGACATGCATTTCAACTAATCAAAACCAAAGAGGTTCAATCAGGCATATGAATGTGTAGCCACCAAACTGACATCTTCCCATGGTCCATCTGATTTTGTTTCTCATAAGAGAAAGCTCTGCAGTGACCCTCTAGCTGCCTGAATGTAAAACAGAGTAGTATGAAACGTGTTTTGTGAAGCAGCACTTTATGTCAGGTTAAAGCCAGACACATCTCTTCCACACAGTCTAAGCTCGTCAATTGTGCACCTAAAATTTTATGGGAAAGGATACTGTTTGATGCAGTCCACCAGTGGTCCATAACAACAGTCATTCACAGTACACTGCAGACAAATAAGAGAAGTAGTATACTGATGGGCAACTACAAAACCATTACAGTTAAAGAGTATCTTAAAAACAGTAATTACTTGTTCTCAAAAAGGCTATCAGATGCTGTTCAGATTTAATCACAGAAAACAAAAACTGTATGCTTTTATTCACTATAAAAGCAAGCTATTAAAAAGTGAAATGCTTCCCTCACAAATATTGCATTGCCATTTATGGTGCACCCTGACCTCACTGATAGTTTACGATGACAGTAATTAAATGAGGTTTAAAATCTTTTACTCTGTTAGGCAGATAACAGCATTGCCAAAGGACAAGAAAAACAACCCACAAACAAAACAAAACAAAACAAACAAACAAGACAAGAGTGATTAATACCTGATAGACTTGATTTGCTAGAACTCCATCTGGAATCTGAGAAGGGTCCCGCAGCATACTATTTATTAGAGTTTTGGAGGCTAGAGAAATAAAGATCAAAAACATACAAAAAAACTTGTTATGTACTTGGCAAGAACAGCACTACACTTTTCTAATAAAAACATTGATGTTAAAAATTTTGAAAATGATCAACCCAGCAACTACAAACCTACAAATTCATAGCTACTTAACCACTTCAATACAATTCACTCTAAAAACCTTGAAACACCGAAGGATTTTATTCACAGGGAGAAAGCAGGCCCTTGTTTACCTAGTCAGTTTCACTGGACTATTTGTGCTTCAGAAGCACCATGCAACTTCTGAGGAAACTTAAAAAGTAAGTTTATCAAGTAAATATAACTCAAATTAACCTTCATATACTATTAGAACTTTAGAAAGAAGATCTGTAAAAATTCCAAACAGCCTTTAAAAATTACTTTAAAGACCTGATGATTTCAGTTGCTAAGTTTTCAAATCTATTTATTCATTTATTTAGTTATTTAGTGTTGACATATTTTTCTGATTGTGTTTAAAAGCTGGGAAAAGGCTTTCTGTGCTTTTTTCAAAGGTATAAGTCAAAGTCAAACCACATTGGAAGTTAATTTAAGACTATCATTTTTTACTCACTGATACTGATACTACAATGAAAAAATAACATAAAATGTTTAAACCCCATTTTTGCTTAGCATAAAAACTTTGAAAATATGAAACAAAAGGTGCTTTGTATATTTATATTACTAATACTAAATATATTTAATATAAATATTATATTTCAAAATGAAAACAATAACATTTCCCAGTAGATACGAATAATACCCATAAAATAAAACAATAGAGAGGTTGATAAAATGATAGAAAAATGAAGAATGT
>WBMV01000785.1:2019473-2026973 GCA_013396655.1 Campylorhamphus procurvoides
TAAAGTTGAAACCACTAAACTCTGGCAATTTTCGGACATTTCATAAGAAAGAAAACTGAAGGAAAAAACCGGTCTTAAAAAATCTTTGTTAAAGTTCATTAATAGCAGCTAAGGAAAGAAACTAGTCTCTCTCTCTTGCACACACACATACACACAAACAGAGAAAAATCCCAAAACCCTGTCAAAGGTTAGACTCTGAGAACAAGCAGAAATACATGTTCATTTCCTCACAACAGAAGTTAGCTGTGGTGTGAAATAAGTTAACACATAATAAAGCAGGCTGTTTAAAATGTTTTGTAAGGACCTAACAAGAATTAAGTGATGAGGTAATAGAGGATTCGAATACATCGAACTCAGATTACAATCCTGCATGAAGATGAGTCTGAGTAAATTAGCACATATTGAAAAGTTGCAGCTCCACGTAGCTGCAAACTTCAGGTCATGCACATGATGGCCTTGTATATGTCTTTTCCTGATATAATTTACAGAAAGAAAAGCAAAGACATTTCAGAGCATAAGAATAAGGCTAAATGAATACATGCTTCAATAGCAGATTGAGAAAAACGATTTTTAAGTGAAATGTCTAATGAATTGTTTTACCAATCTGAAAAGAAACACGAAATTACGTGTAAATCAAGCAATCCTTGAAACTGAATGTAAGTAAACAGTTCTGTCAGCTAGACAAAGCACTGAGAAAAAAAAAAGAATAAGCCCTGAAGCAGGCAGAAAGAAGAAAGTTCTTCAGAAAAGTAGATGAAGAATTACAATTTGAGAACTTGAGACAGAAAAGAAACTCTACAATCTGGAGAACAAGTTTAGGGTTAATTGTATTGTTAGGGATTCAAAATTATTTTAAAAAGCTGTTTCTATTACTTCAATCTTCAGTTGTTCCTAGCTGTCCTAAAGAAAACAACAACAGGGCATAGACAAAATTGCATCTCCTGAAGAAAAGAGATACTTTAGACTATTCCCAGTGTAAACTTAATATGAATTATGGGATTTTGCTGTTCGAAAACTGAAGAATTTGGGGCTTAACATTTGAAGGTTACATGTTCAGAGACACTAGTAGAATCCAAGACAGAAAATATTCCCAAATCATAGCATCCAGTAATGCACAGTGGAAGAAAGAGGTCATTTATTTGTACATTTTACTAGTCTCTAAATCAGCTGAAACAAGCTTGTGCACACCCCAACAACTGACTCTAATTAGGCTGAGTAAGAAGAAATGGATTTGGAAATATTGCCAAACTCCTTATAACTGGTATCTCCTGATTAGACCCACCTGTAATCATTACATCCATTTCTGTCATCTTATCTCAAAAACAGTCACTGGAAGTACTAGGGGTTAAGAACCAGAAAAGAGTAAGTGGTGGCCTAAAAAACCATATAACATTTGGGCAAATGAAAAATTTATTTTAGAAGACACCAAAAAAAGGAGCACCACAACAGATGATGCCTGCTTGCCATTTTTGTTAAATGTCAGAACACCCATGGGCTCTCAAGTTACTCTGAAAAAAGCATTTAAACTTTTTTTCTATGCAAAGACGCATGTTTATGAAACTCATAGCTACAAAACATCAGGGCCAACGGCATCACAGGATTTAGAAAATGCTGGATACTTAGCATTTTTAGTATTCAAAATTATAAAAAACAAAACAAGCAAACTGAAAGAGTATTTATTCTCAAAAAAGGATCAGCAGTTTAGAAGTGATACAAAACAAAAGCCAGTACTTAGGAATTTCTTTGAGAGACAAAAGATAGATGGGTAAAGGTTATCTCTAAGTGCCTGATGGAGGGTGCGGTTGGGAGAAACATATTCTCTGTGAGTTTTTTGAAACCTATCATGACTAGCTGCTCACTCACTCCCACCAGCAGGATCAGGGAGAGAATTGAAAGGGTAAAAGCCAGAGAACTTGGGGGTTGAGATAAAGAACAGTTTAATATGTAAAGCAAAAGTCACTCATACAAACAATGCAAACCAAGGAATTAATTCACTGCTTCCCACAGGCAGGCAGGTGTTCAGCCATCCCCAGGAGAGCAGGGCCCCATCACGCATAACATTTACTTGGGAAGCGCAACGCCATCACCCTAAGTGTCCCCTCCATCCTCTTTCTTCCCTCCAGTTCATATACAGAGCATGATTTCATATGGTCTGGAATGTCCCTTTGGTCAGTTGAGGTCACCTGTCCTGGCTGTGTCTTCTCTCAACTTCCCATGCACCCCCAGTGTCCTTGCCAGTGTGGCAGCATGGAAAGGGGAAAAGGCCTTGGCTCTGTGTAAGCTGTGCTCAGCAATAAGAGAAACAACTCTGCACTATCAACCCTTTGTGCAGTACAACTTCAGAACACAGCCCCAGACCAGCAACCGGGAGGAAAGTTAACTCTACCCTATCCCAAACCACCATATCCACCAAACTAAACACATCACTGCACGTGCTTCTCCTTGGGAAAAAGAATAGAGCAAACAAGAGAGGTAGCCATGCAGCTTAACATACTACTGCAAGGCATTCAGGTATTGCAGAATAAATGGAGGATATCTCCTATATGGAATGGACTAGACTTTTTTAAAACCACCAAAACCAGGGTTGTTAAGCCACAAAAAAAATTTTTGGGAGAGGTATCACCACAAATTTTGTGTACATGAATAATAGATCAAGGTCAATTAATAATCCCTTAAAAAGAGTAGGCAATCAGTAAAATAACATGCACATCCTGTGGACTGGAAACATATTCCCTATTTCATTGGAGAAAACAATTGGGAACAGTTTTAATTTTTAATTAAAAGTATTATAACCCATTTATTAAGTATGTTTTGAATAGCTCCACCGTGAACCAAGGTCAAAATACATTTCTAAATTCTCAAGCTATGACGTAAGATTAGCTTTACGGATCTTCTGCATGATTTGTTGTAGCCCTCAATTATTATTTTGACAGTTTTATCATACTGCAATAGACTTTCTTTTAGATAATTACAGTTACTATGTTCAATTTCAATCTTTTGTAGGACTTTTCCTTTAGATAATCACATCTAGATTTTGTTTCTTTTGTCATACATATACAATAAGCTTTGGACAACAGTCTTCTTTTAACAGTGTAACTTGAAGACTTACCAAAGAAGCTCGAGAGCCAATTATAAAATAAAACTTTAATTCTTAAAATCTTTCACAAAATTCATGTTATAAGTAATAAACACCTATTTTAGCAAAACAAACAGCAGAACATGTGACACTGGTAGACCACAAAAGTTATTTAAAATTTCTTAAGTTATATACATCTCATGCTTCAATTTATACCTATGCCTCATCACACCACCATGCCACTGCTGTCAGCAACCTGCATGTACCTTCCTAATGACCTCCCCACAGGTACCAGCTTCTCAGCCTCCTGTGAAACCATCTCTTCTCCTAGCTGAACAAGCCCCAGTTCTCACAGTCTTTTATCAAAGGGCAAGTGCTCCAGTCCCTTTACCAGCCCAGCAGCCCTCCAGTGAACTCTCTTCAGTCCCTCAACATCTATCTCCCTTCTATAGCTGTGGTTTAATGCAGAACGAGTCCAGAGTCTTGCTGCTGAGCTGAATCAGTCTCACAGGCATCAGAGAACACAGTGTTGACCGTGCCTGAACCACAAAGCAATGTGACTAAGTAAAGCTGGGATGACGTCTTCCCCTTCTGTCTACAGGTTCTGCCTAAAGGTATTTTTTGCATGGTCTAGCCCACCTAAACTATTCCTTTAAAAATCAGAAGAGATCTCATCTGGCAGCATTATACTTTGTTGACCTGCTTATTCTTTTCTAATTTTCAAATAGTGGTTTCCAATCTCAAAGAAGTGATTAAACTCAGGTAAGCTTATTTCTTGAAGGCTCTATTATTTTTTGGACTAAGAAGACACAAAAATGAAAGAAAGAGAAAGGAGTTTGTTTTATTTTAACTAAAAGGTTAGAATATCTAACCTAAGGAGAGGTTTCAGGGACATGGGTCCCACACGTGAAAAAAAAATTCCAACATCACCCCTCAGCAAATTGTTTTTCATTGGGTTTTAAATACCTTTTTCAACTACTTTTCACTGTTTTCTTTGGTGTTTTTCACTGTCTGTTTAAGAGAGTCCTGAGAATGTCAAACATCTGGATCTCCCTTTCAGATGACTCTTCCTGTACTTTATTGCACAGTTAGCTTTTTAACGGTGAAGTTTTAATAACACCTTTCAGGCACTGTGTTCGGCACCCTTTTTAGCTCACAGTCATTCTGAAGTAGTAAAAAGTTAAGCCAAATAATGCCTTTTCAGTGCCTTCAATTTGAAGTACTTGGATGCTGTAGTTATTCAAGATAAAACTGGTGTCAGTACTTGTGCTTCAACACAGTGCTGCATATATGCTAGGGGAAAGTTTGAAGAAAAGTTTAAATTGGATTATGTGCAATGAAAGGCATTTTTAGAGCAGCCAGCAAGGCCCATTCCCACTGTTACTAATAAATTAACACTGAAGTAGCAATAGCTACACATATGTTACTGACTCTGCTATGGAACAAATGCATCTCACACTAAGGGATGTTTACCTCCTGTGAGTTTGAAGATATGCAATTCTGTAAACAGAAACAATTTAATGTAGTTGAGGGCCCTGATCTAAAATCTGAGACGGCATTGGTCAAGTAGCTCACCAGTGTGCAGTGCTTAACACTAAGCATGTTTCCTGCCTAGCTAGGACTACATAGGCTTGCTCTAATGTATTCTAGAAAGAGAAGTTAGAATAGTCCAAAAGAAAGTAACTTTTAGGATCTGAAGGCAAACAGCTTTTCTCAGCAATACTGTTTCAAGAAAAATTCTCTCCAGTACCGATTTATCAGTGCACTACTGAGGCTGCATTCATCAGACATTTATACAGAAATGGGAAGACTGAGCCTTTCTCAGTGTTACAGAAAAGCTGATTTTTCAATGAAAAAGTAGACGACAGACTTACAGAGGTTAAAAAGAAAAATTGCCTTTCATTTTATGTTCATCCATTTTTCCTCTTCTAGCTTAAAGAGGAAGCAAGGAATGAACATGTGTTGATTCAGAAGTGTCCAGCCCTCATAAATCCATGCTTGTCAAGTTTAAGATTGAATCTTTGCTTTGACACAAGCTCTCGATAGGACTGTGGCCAAGTTAATTAACCTGCTCATGGTTCCAATGTTTCATTTGTAAACTGGGAGTAACATTTGGATGAAAACTCAAGCATGGCTACTGAATAAGCTAGTATTTCAAGATCATCAAAAAGGGGTCGTTGTAGTGATTAGAAACTTGGTCATGTCGGCATCCTTCACTTCAATTGTGCATGCTGTTCCGAAAAAGTGGAAATAAAAAAAATATTTTCACACATATGAAACAAAAAGGCAGACCAAGAGTCCTGGCTTCACTAAATTATTGTCAGCATTCATGCTGAAAAGATAACAGTAGAACGGGGCACATGAAAACTATTCTTTTGCAGACTCACACTCCTGCTTCTGTTACACTGTGGAAAATAAGCTGCTTGCATGTATCCAACATAGGGGCTCTAGAACCACTCTCCAGTTGCTTCAAAAATAGTTTTAATTCAGTTGTCAATTTTCACCTGTAAGAGAAATTTGCTTTGAATACCAGCATGCAACAGCATCCCTACATGACAAGACTATTACAAGACAAATGAATAAAGCAGGTTGTTAACAGTCAATCTAATGGTGAAGAAAAAACAGTTCAGCATTCCTAAAAAGAGATCATGTGAAATACTGATAAGCAGATTAAAAAAAATTGAGTGTAATCTAATTTTGGAGGCAGAATCTGTTCTGGACATGGAAACAGAAGAATATTTTTTATGTTTTGAGGATACAGAGTTTGTTTTCACTAGTGTGACTAGTGCAATCTACTTTGAAAGCTCTTCCTACCCTACTGGCTCTCCACTCTCACCAAGGCAACTAGGAACATAGATGCTTCCTACAGTCAAGAGGAATATTACACAATAATGAGATATGTAAAAAAAAAAAAATATTTTTCCAGAGAAGGAACTTCTGCTTCTGAGAGGACAGCTGGTATACTTCCTATCCACACCTTTGTAAAAATATTCTGCATTATCAGCATGAATTCAAAAATAGAGAAAAGGAAAAATTAATAGCAACTTCAAATGGTTGTTTAGAAACGCTATCATTAGTCAGCATTAAAAATGAGACTTTCTCAAGTCTATGTGTTTAGAACAGTCAGTCAACAGAATGCAAACTTAAAAGGACCACAGTCAGAAGCCACACAGCAAAATACTCAAGTAAAAAGCTTTTGCTTTTTGATACTAATTAACTGAACAAAATTTCATCCATGTGGAAAAACACACGCAAAAAAGTACAACAGAACATTGCCAAGACCTACTGTGCATTTTTAATTTTGACTAGAAAGCAACCTATCACAATTTAAATTTTCACATGTTCAGAAGACATAAAGTGAAGACAGTGTTATATTTGATTGTTTTTACAATCAGCAAGATATTGTATTCTGCATTTTCACAGCCTGAAAGACAAGAGATCATTGTTGAATATCTAGACTTGTTAGACACGCAGCAAATTCTCTTGAATGTGCTGTATTTTAACATAATTCCAGGCTACTAGCCTGAAACCAAATCCTTACTTCTATGGATTCTGGATTAGTGCACTCTGATAATTAGTCAATGGCAATACACTTCTGAAAGATGAAGTGTATTCCTACAGTATATATATCTCAGGTAAAAACCAGTGTGATAAGGAAAAATGCAAAAAACGACCATCAAATGTATATTTTAATTCCTGGGGACTTAATTAATTTGAGATTGATTTGAGATTCATGCAAAAGAGCTTCTTTAAAGTTCAAAATAATTTCTAAAAGCTATGCATGTATTTTTAGGAGAGGTCATACAACTTCGAAAATAATTTTAAGTATGTTAAAGACTGTTGACATACAAGGAACTCACATTTAGGCAGTATTCTCAGAGCAAACAGATTAATGTTATGCATGCTGCATAGATATCCTAGATAATTTTGAAGTCAGTTTTTAATTACCTTTTATTAAAAATAGTTCCTAAAATTAGGAACTATTAGCTATAGCTGTACTGTGCAATTTGTAATGAGGCAGAATGTTTGTTTTAGAAAAGTTTTCTAAATCTTGCCTTCCCCCAGTCTGTCTCCATTGGGCAAGTGGACTGTAGATGCATTTCAGCAGAAGCAATGGATACTTGCTCTGCACAACTGCTCAACTTGAGCACATTAACTGCATCTCATTGTGTTTTTTAACATTTCACCAAAAGCTGAGTGAAGAAAGCCTGATGATATTGATTCATCTTTTAAAGCTGCTTATTCAATGGCTAAGAGAAAGTAGAGAAGGGTGGGAGGATATTCTGACCTTATATACATGTTACTGTCATGTTAATAATGAATAGCAGGTCATATTGAAGCAGCTTGAGCCCATATTTACATTGTTATCTCAGTGTAAATAAAAAGTGGGTGAAAAAGGTAAAATTAAAGAATGGTGTAGGATT
>WBMV01000785.1:2031973-2064834 GCA_013396655.1 Campylorhamphus procurvoides
TTAGGTACCATTAGACACTCCTTTAGTGAATCAGAATTTTAACTAATGGACAGTAAACCTTGTTCACACATTGTCACAGTGAATTTTTCATGACATCTTTTCAAGTTCAATATTAGTGCAAAAATTTTATCTTGATTTAGTAACTAGACCAAAAAAAGTGGCTTCATTTGTGCATACGTATTTTTCCAAACATGTATGTACTTGGATGGCCTTAAATTCCCCAAGTAGAGAGAAATGCTTTCCACAGAGCTGCTTATTTCTGTAACCCACATCAGAGCTGACACATGAAAAATGGTGAAATTACTGAAGGTAGTCCAGCCTGAATAAGGACTACCTTATTAGTTCAGGTACTTGCATCGCCCTAATTTTCATATTAATCATGTGTCCATCTTTCTTTGAAATAGGGCCATCATGCTTCATGTCAGAATTTACCATGTAAGTAAAATTCATAGTGCTTCAAATCTCACTTGAAAATATTTGTATGAAGAGAGCAGCGACTAATTTTATTATTTCTAACAAAAAATGAGATTTATTTTAATACTTTTGTGCTACATACACAATATGAAGAGTTGGCAAATATTTTTTTTAAAAAGAATTAGAAATAGTTTCATAAATCCTCCAAAAACAACTTCAAAAGATAATAATACGGAGCTTTTCCTACTTAACAGAGCTGCTACACACTGTAATGCACCTATGTTATATATTTCTCATCAATTTTTACAGTTTCCACTGATTAAATATATATTGACTCATAAAGTATTACCATTACATCAATTGTCAGCAGATGCAAGAGTATGTCATTTAAATATTAACTATCATATAAAAATGGCAGCTTGATTGTTTGGAAGCAGTAATCTAGTGCTGGTTATTGCCACATTTCCCTAATGCATTAGGCAGCAGTCACAAAATGCATTGCCTTTCTTATATACCTGCTACTACAAAAGCAGAAGCAGATAAGTTCTTTGTGTATCCCCCTTTTCTCTTAATGTTTATTTATTTCTGAACTGCAAATTTCTTTGATCTGAATTGCAAAAATGCATTAGCGTAATATAAACAAAGATATGCTCACTAGAGTCAGAAATTACATGCATCATCTCTAAATCAATGGGAAAAATATACAAAGAACCAGTAACAGATATATTACTTTGTGCTTGAAATATTTTTATGACAGCTCCCATATAATATAGGTGTGATATATCATGAATTGGTTTGTTTACCTAAAGTCTTCGTAAGATTGTACTTATTTATGTAAAGTACATTCTATTCGCAGTACTTCAAGACTTGTCTTTTCCACAGACAGAAAGAAGCTACACATTACCACTAATATGAAATAAATCCTTTATTCTATGCTAACTGTATGATCAGGTTACGAAGACACTTCACAGACCACTAAGACCTTCTAGTAATTAATAGGTAATCACTCATTTGCTGGCTGCAGCAATGTACATGAGAGAAAAAACATTCATTTTTACTAATGTAACATGTAGAACTTCTTACTATTGCAACACTTAATGTTCCTACTGCTGTATCATTTTTAATGCAAATACTCATTTTCAGCTTCCTTCTTATATTTTCTATTAAAATACAACATAAACCAGCATACATTTTCATTCTATCCCTCTGAGGGTTGCATAAGCAGTTCTTCGGAGTATCAGCTACTATATTGTTATATATTTGTAAATAAATATTTTAGAGTTTAAAGGGTAGATATTTCATCTTTTTTTTTTTCTAGGAAACTCCTTGCTGCTCTTTCAAACTTTTTACCTGTTCTTTAATGTAGTGCTTTAGATAGCAGTTTTTAATGTAAATAACACCTTGTATCCCAAGGCAAATTAATATTCTAATTAATAAACGGCATCAATAAATTTGTCAAGACTTGAATGGCAACTGCACAGAACTTTTCATACACTGAGGAATTTATTCTGCTTAATTGCTTTATATTAAGCAGTTTTCATTAACCATCCTCTAATCCGTATGAAAAGAAATAAACGGAGTCAGGAATGATCTGTTTTAACCCTTCCTGTTGCTAAAAGATAATAATATTTTAGATCGGTTTTGTTATTAAAAAAAAGGAATCAAATATAAGCAAAACTGATACAACTCCATTTAATTACTGTGAGAATTTTTAGTAAGTTTATGCATCAAAGACCTATGGTCTGTCTGAAATTTCCATCAAAACACAAATTCAGAGTATCTTACACATTTGCCTTGAAGTTGAGGCTAATTACATTAACTGATTTATTAATAAATGGGGCTTTTTGTCTAATTATTGTAAGTACTAACAGACTGGGGAACCATTTTAAATGTCTAATGTGCCTTGAAACCATTTTTTTTAGGTTAATTACATTTCTCACTGAAGTCACTATAGATATGCCCCTTAGGTTTTACACCGGAAGATTAAAGAAAAATGTAAAGATGATTACCTCATTGGCCAGCTCCAGTAATACAGGGGCAGCTGCATTTTTCATCACCCCATTCAGGTACCTAGACAAGACAAAGCCAGGTAATTTTGCAGCGGCAAGAAAAGGACAGTTTATATATGTCAGCATCCCTTGTGAATCTCTCTCATTTGGGGTAAAATACTCCAATACAGAATATTTAATGGGAAATCTTCTAAGAAATAAGTATTTTAAGGCATCGCTAACTCTCCAAGGTTGTCTCCTGTTCTATTCATCTGAAATATATATCAATCTCAGTGAAGTCACTGGTAAAAAAGACAATAAATCAAGAAATTAAAAAATTGGTGGTTTAATGATCTACAAATAAATTGTATCTGTACTACTTTAAGATGCATCACAGACAAATAAACCTCTGTTATTCAGAGTAAAGATTTTTGGTTCCACATGACCTTCAATTATGTAGGTGCACTGTATACCTTATTCAATTCACTACTATGCACAAAACCATAAATTCTCAAATCTAATCCAGATTTTATAAATTGGGCAGTAGTTAAATACTAAAGGCTTACTTCAGTCTAACAATTAAATTAATATTCCAAAGATAAAATAAAAGAAGAAACATTTAGGACCCAGTTAATGCTGGTAGAAAGTCATTATCCTATCAGTGGCAAAGCCTTAAAGTTTCTGGTTGAGGGTATCACACAGTGATATTTCTGACCATCGCTTCACACAATATCACCTTCCTCCCTTCTGTTTCTTTCACTACTTGATGTTTACATTTTGATAATGCCTAAAATCTGTGTTCAGGAGCCGATGGGTAGAAGCTATTGAAACCCATTTTGTGCTTTGCAGCCATGTGGAAAAGAACAATAGTTACCAATATTTGAACCTGCTTGCTAATCCTATCTGTATTCGCATAGCACATCATTACTGACATCATTAGAAGGCCACAGCCTTTCCAGCTCTATTGTTATCTATCCATCAGAAGACACTCTTCTGCTCATTAGTTACAGACATTAAAATTCTTTATCATTTTACCTTTCTGTAGAATGGTGTAACACCTTTATAAAACCTCTTCGCATAAGATTAGATAGAGGGCTTTTTGCTTCCAAGCTGTTCTGAGGTTTAATGAATAAAGGAAATGAAAAAACCTTTTTGCTGCCACCCATTTCAGTTTTACATAAAAAACCCCATAAAACAAGATGCCTTGTGTATGTTTAAATTTTGAAAATTTATAACAGAAAAAAAATCATAAACAAAATACCTAATCAGGAAAATTTACTTGAGATTAATGTTCTAAAACATGCTTCTAGATGATCGAACAGCAAAACTACAGGTACCAATGAGGTAATTTTCTGCCAGATATTTCTAATGCTACTTGGCAACTCCATTATGAACAGGTCTCAAATTCTGATGGCAATACTGTTGTGAAAACTTGCTGATCCTTCTTGTAATTTGTCTTTGCGTTTGCCTAAATTACAGACCAGTAAGTCTCAGCAGAGCAGCAAAAACTACTCTACTCAACTGTTCGACTTGTTCCCAACAGGGACTACTGGAAATGACTACTTTCAAAAACTGATATTTTCTGACCTAAGAAAGCAATGACAGCACAATTATCTGCTTGTATGTTGGCAGAACCAAAAGGAGCATAGCACACAGACTGGGGTTTACAGCAGTAAAATGGATGCTACAGAAAAGTACAGGATGTGTTTGTCACGTTTACGCCTGAAGCATTTCAAAGTGGCTTCTCACTCAAGTTGTCTGCCTCTGTATCTTACTAAACCTACTACACAGTAAATCTACTAAAACAGGATTGAGATGAGTTTTCTAACTATTAACCAGAACATCTCTGATTTTAAAACATGTGCATTTTATTTGGCCATGTTAATACACTTGCAATATGAAATACCCAGAAATACCATAAAGAATGATTTTCCCTACCACCACCACACAGCTTCATACATAATGCATTGGTTATGTACTGCTATCATACTTCAGACTACAGAAAAGGACAGGAGACCAAAGCCTCCTACCTGATGTGAGACAAACTTAATCATACCTACAACCCTACTAACACCAACACAACTGCTGCTTTGCATAAAGCAAAATTTGGTCCCATGTTTCAGAGTGAAGTTGCTGGAACTAGTGATTTACATGTATGCTAAGGAAGAGAGTTACTTACTCAGCAATTACAACTAACAAAAGCCACTTCACTGAAACTGTGCTAGTGAAAAATAGTTAAAAATAGTACTGTATATACATGGTTATTAACACAACAAAAATTCAAACCAGCAGTCTTCCAAAGCAAGAATCGGCAATAGGAAAACTGCAATGCAATCCAGTACAAATTTTTACAGAACAGCGCAACTACTGAAGAAAGAAAATCAAACACCCAAAAACCCAGCACACTTTACACTACATATTCTAAACCAGTGTCTGATATAATCAGGCTGTGGTTGGAGATTAAATATTTGACTCTAGAGGAAGCACAGTTATTTGTTTACAAATTAAGGCTTTTTGTTTATTTCCTGATCCACACAGATTAATACTAAGCATAAATATCAGACATCTATAATCACAAGTATGAATTCACTTGCCATGCATGCTCCTCAGATATGTCAGTCTACAAAGTAATATTTTAATTGCATATCTTTACCTGTTATCAGTATGCCCCAATTATGTCATTGCAATATTTTTAGTAAAGCCTATAGATCTAACAGTCAAACTATAAGGAGTAGCAAACACAGTTTATTAGCTAAGATGCAAACAATTGTAAAGTATTGTAAAATGACATAAAGGTTTTCATCCTCCCTTAAAAACTATTTCTGGCACTTCTGTTGATAAAACAGGAGTGGATCTAAAAATTAGTACTTTAACCGGCAATACATGAATATGTAACCTTTTGTAATGTAAGAAAAACGTTGTTTTAAAAGTACAACCAGCAGTAACAGAACAAGCTCTCTTGCTGTAAGGAAGTTGTCATCAATATTAGTCTTGACACAGAAATCCTGTAATTACAAACTATAGGCAATACATAATAAATGCTATCACATACTATGTAAAAAATACTTACTTATCTTGACATAGAGCCAGGGAAGTAAACTTCCTTAATTAAAATGATCAAATACTGAAAAATTTCTGCATTTTCAGTGAAAAACATTCTAGGTGAAACATTCTGTATTTCTCATCTCAAATTCTTAATTTATCTTTATATAAAATCAGCTTCATAAGCTAATTTACTAGCAACTGCCATAACAAATAGTATCTACGATGACAGTCTTAACTGAGGTAGGGAGGCCATACCTTTGGTAGTAACTTTCAATAGCTTCAGCAGTGTGGTGCTTGGCATGTGTTCTTTTGATTTGTTTCTAGGAAAACAAAAAAACCGAAGAATTTTAAAAATGCATCATAGACCAAAACACAGAAATCGTGACTGTGCAGACACATGATCCTTGGCTACACTTTGATATACGTGAACTCTGTTTTTAGATTCTGTACAGAAATGACATTCAGTCTACCTATTGAATTGAACGTCTTCAGACTGTACTGCAATGTACCATATGTAAAAGCCAATAAGGTCACAATAATTGAATCTAAATAAGTTTACTGAAGTCTGCAGAGGGCAAAGAAAAACTTGTTCTGTCTTTCAACCTTTGTATTAATTTTCTCCAATTCAATTCCATCTAAGTCTGGTGCACTCTAGTTTTACAATTCAATTGGCATTTTTGACCAGGAAAAACATTGCTTAAAAACAACTTATTTGAAAAACTACAAAAAGTAATTCCATAGAGACTTGCCACTTGACTGACACCTGTCATCTCATGATAAATGACTCCATTTTCTGCCTCTCTTGCCTTCTGCCACTCCGGCAATGGTCATTTATCATCATCTCTGTCAGCAATGGAAAGCAGCACTGACAGTGCAAGTCAGCAAACATTTAGCACATGGAACCACGCAACACAGGGAAATTATTATTGTCAGAATAATAATGGTTTAGCATAATTTATTACAGGTCCACCAAATAAGCAAAGGCTAGATGTTATTAGACAGATGGATGGGTAGGCTTGGCAGCCATCCACTGAGACTCAGGCGGTGCTTGATGTGGAAAAAGGAACATCCTCCAAACCAATCAGAAAGCTGGCAGTTCAATTACAAAGAAATAAAGGGACATTCATCATTCAATTAGGCACCTGTCAACCCTCACAAAGGAGAAAACTTCTAACCTGGTACTCCTGGGAGAAGATGCTCAGCAGAGTGGACTGCGATTGACTGGAACAAATAAAAGAAGGACAAAGTTAATTACTGGAGTGCACTGCAAAGAAACAAAAGAGAAGGGAGCTTCAAAGGTAGGCCTGCTGCCCTGTAATCTAACAGAACACGAAAACAAGTGTGGAAAAGTTGTTCCAGATGAACACCTCAGACAAAAGCTTCCTGCTGCTAGGTCAAGGAGAGAGCGTTTGAGGGATGGAAGGAAAATACAGCAAGAGTTTCAAAGTAAACTAACACCTTGTTTGGGTGATTCGTTTTTCAGATTCAGAATCCAAAAGTCCTATCAGAAGTAGGTAGTAGAGCTAAAAGACAACAGGGAAAAAATGGAAATTAAAGCAAAATTTCCATTAATAATTGATGGGAGTTAAATTCCACCAGCACTTGGGAACGTGCTGCTTGTTCACAGGCAACATATTGAAATTCATTTTGTTAGCAGCAAGGGAACCTCTTCAGTAGCTGTCTCATATTCAGGTTAAAAACTTCCCCCCTCTGTCAGAAGTAGCATATGGGACCAGTGGAACATTCCCACTGAAACTGATGTGCTTTGAAAATAGAAACTTTCACAGCAGGAAGCCAAGATTCCCTGGAGTCGGTCATTTCCAAAAGCTGCCATAAGCTTCATTCATCTAAGGCTCCACTCAATGTCAAACACCTGGCAATGAAGCAACCTGGAAAGCATTCTTCCCAAGTGGGAATTTTTCTCTCTGAATTGTTAACATTTAGAAACAAGACAAGAATTTTTTTCCCTCTGAAAGGCAATCAATACCACACCACTACTGTTTTCAATTGTCCTCTGTGGATATATCTACCTAATCACATCCTGAATACAATTAATTACTCCTGATATATTTTCCTACTACATGCAACTTGAACAAATTGTAGTCTCAACAAATTGAGTTTTATGGTACAGCAAAGCACTATGAATAATTAACATTTTTTCCTTTCATGAACTTACCTACTAGGGCATAGCATAGATAGTTCAAAGATTCTGCAATGTCTAGTCTTGGTCTTCTGTCAGATTTCTTGTACATAACACCTGTATCATATGTTCATTAAACATACATGTTCTCTCCATATTTAAACGACCCTTCTTCCAATTTCCATACTTCATAAATACTAATTTTAAGATAGAGAAGTCTTACTCCCACTTTCAAAAGGGAACACTGAGTTACAAAAAAATCTAAATGATTTGTTGAGGTTTAAGCAGAAACTAAGTATATGCAGCAGGATATAAAGTTACCTCTAATCCAAACAGTTAAAAGAATCAGGAACAAAGTTACTAAATTAATGCAGTGCTACAAAAAGAGTTTACTAGTTTGTCTTATCCATAGCCGAGCTTCCAACATCTTTGCCATAACTTTGTATTTTGAGCTTGTCTGCCCAGCACAACATCTGTGTGACAGCAGTAAGCTGAGCCTTGATCTTTGGTATTTTTCACATGGGAATGTTCACCCTGAATACTCACTGAGACTGAATGTTAACACTGTAAAAAAATGACAGCAACAGAAACTGACTAATACACAGATTTATTAAAATAATGAATTACAGACAAAAATCATTACAATATACTAGAGAATTTAAATATTTCATTTAAATAAGTATTATTTAAATAAATATTTACTTAAAATACATATAATGTGACACATAGGCCCAGAGTTACGTGCCACAATGCCTTCCCAGATGGTGTACCATTCAGTTATAACAACCTTCAACATGCTCATGTAATCATTAGAAAGTGAACAAAGGAAAGAAGATTATATACCTACCCAGGCCATACACATACAGTAAAGTAAGATATTTGAAGCTGATCTTTAAAAAAAAGCCCGGCAGGCTATAAATAAGTTGGAAGCATATGGCCCCCCTAATGGCTTTCCCCATAACTATTACCTTGCAGATTTACATGGTCATAGCAGTAGAACTAAATTTGGTGAAATACGTGGAAAAAAACAAACTAAGACAGCATTTGACTAGATTTGTGGTTTGAGTTCTCTCTCACTGACATAACAATTTTTGTCATTTTAGGCTACCTCTGGAATGATAACTGTTCTTATTTTTCTATTATCCTATTATATCCCCTGACATACCGAAAAGAATTAAGACCATTATCCCTCCTTTTACACTCATGACTTAGTGGTGGACTTAGCAGTGCTAGGATAATGGTCGGACTTGATGTCAGAGTTTCTGACATCATATGTCAGATGTTTCTATGATTCTCGTCCATTTTATCTGACCGCTTGTTGTCCTTGGATTTTGACCTTCTACTTCTGTTCAGTTCAACACTCCTCCTCTCCAATGCTTCCAACTGTTCTGATAACTTAGGATTTAGCACAAACACTAAAAAATTCATTCCAATAGCAGAGCAAGTTGGATAAATATTGTAGTATTGCAGTACAGAAACTTTACCACTGTGGCAAAGAGAATTATTTCATAAGACCATTCAAGCCTTACTCCCAGATGATCTTTCTCCTTCCCCAGAAGAAGTGGATTTATATTTTCACATGGTTCCTTCCATGCTTCTTCTGGTTAACATAGTTCCTGTCTTAAACATGAAAACTACCTATCTGACCCTCAGTGTTTTCTTGCTACAATTCCATTGACACAACTTCCTGGGAAAATTAAATAACTCCTCAAAACACAGCTGGAGGATCTATTGCAAGATGCCATTGAGTGAAAACCAAAATATTATGGTTTTAGAAAAGACTGAAAAAGACAGTACTATGTACTTGGAGAGGGGATAGAATCATGAACATGCATTTGTATTGCCAGACAGCATGATCACCACTGCTGATACTGACAGCAGGGATACTACCACAGAAGTTATCATTACTTCTACAGGAGCAGCCAAGTTCCCAGGGCTCCATCCATCCTCTGATCCTTCTACACAGGGTTTGAAAGCAACAAATGAGCAGTAAAATATAGTTAAGCTATTGAGGAAAACAAACTTATCACTGAAAATATTTCTTATTCGAAATAACATTTGAGTGCTGCATTATTGCCTTCCATGGAATAAACTTTACAATAAGCTTCGTGGCTTACTTGAAGGCTTGCGATATAGACATGTTTGTGTCAAGCAAGCTCTTTTGTTGAGAAACAACTGTAGGACCAAGGTACAGATTTGCTGATTTTCTGAAACAAACAAACAAAAAACCCCAAACTCATAATTCTGACTACTGCCTAGTTTAAATAACTAATAAATTAACTTGTTACCCCTCTTGTAGAACTAAATCTATTTTCCAGGAAAATAAGCAAATTTTCCTCTTAAGTTCTGTAGTGATCACTTTTGTGGAAACATTTTCTTCTGCAATTCCACATGGTAATGAATCTAACTCCCAGAGCTCTGTTCAAAGCAACCAGCCTCACTCTTCAGATGTCCTCTTTTTCATGTACACTGGCATCCATAATGAATCAATTTACCTTTTGTTACTCTGTGTTGATGTCAGTGGCATACTTCCATCTGAATGCCTGATGTACTTCGTGCTCTTGTCAATACATAACAGGAATTGGGCAGAAAACTGTGACATCTAAAATCTGCCACAAAATATCCATTTTTAAAGGATAAAATAACTTTTATTTTAAAAAATGAAGTGCAATTATTAGGTCCCAAGTCACATAAATATATAAAAATTTGTTTGCAACAAAAAAAAGGAAGATGCATTACAGAGATCTGTAATACAAAAATCCCACATTTAGAACGGGATGCCCCAGTAAAAGTCAATCCAAAATAGCAATAAGAGAAATTATCTCTAAGAACTTGGAGATCAGACAAGCTAAAAAGACAACTGCAAGTCTGGTGTGAGAAAAAGAATATGCCTTTTGGTCATTAAATGTGAAAGGATAAAATTTAGACCATTCTCTTCTAATGAATCCCAGAATTCAGTAGAGGAGAAATGCTATAATCCTTGGAGAGTATTTCAGAAATGTTGTGGTTTGCAATGAGTATTCATATGTAAAGTAGTAACAGATAAGCTACTGGTTTATATAAGCAGATTAGTGCTTCATAACTTGAGTTGATATAAAACTCTGGCTAAGAAGCAGATAGTAATGATGAAAATAATTTAATTGGATCAGGTCATCATCTCAACAAAGCACAGTTGCAGATCCAGCCAAGATTCGGAGTGCTGTCCAACTTAACTACTTACTTCATCCTCACCAAGAGAAAAACCAAACATAACAAATTCTGTAAGAATTATATTATCAGCCCTTGCAAATAATTAATTCTTTAGGCATAAAATAAAACAGGTTTTTACGTTATTTTTGGAGATTACTGAAAACATGAAGTTTCAGGTGGAAAAACAAGTTTCCACTTTTTTCATCTCTTGTTTTTAAAATGAGTTTCCTTTCTCTCAACTTCACACTTGTTGCATAAAATAGAAAGAGTAAAAATGCAGCTTCATATTTAATGTATTTTACCATGGAACAAAGGAAGAATATCTACAGAGATCTGAAAAAAACCCAAACAAACAAAATCACAAAAAACCCCAAGAGTAAATATGAACTGCAGTATTTAATCCAGAATTATTCACACAAGCAGGGGCAAAGAAAAGTCCATCTTGGGGCAAATATGCATATATATATATAGAATAGCTTCACTGCTTTCTTTTCACAAAAGGGAACATTCCATCTCATTCAAACAATAAATATATTGGTTAAAAAACTGAGTGCAGCGGCAGGAGCTGTGTTTCCGAAATTCAGAATCTGTTACATGGGAAATCCCAAAGTAGCAGTGCCAAATCTCCTCTCAAAAGTAGGAATTCATGTAGGGGGAGAGGCTGTTTCTTTTTTTTCAGTCTCCAGAGTGAATATGTAGTGCTAGTCATACCCTTCATGATAGGTTGTGAAGTAGACAGCAAGAGTCTCTCATTTTTATTAATTGGAAAAGAACTTCTCCTTTCCATGCATAAGTTAAAAATACTTTTACTAATGCAATACTGAGCTTTAAAATAAAAGTAATAGGGCTAGAACTGTGTGGTGCTGGATTAAGAATCTGAGTGAGGATAGAAAGGTATATACCAAAGGAATTTAAATGACTGGTGGTGAAAGAGGAGTTCTCCTCACAGCTATCCTGAAGCTCCAAAATGTGTGCCCAAAATATATTTCCCTTGTTACATTATTAAATACAGGAAAGAAACCCAAACAGCTAAATTCTCATCTTCTGTGTACTGCAAACACTTTGGAACAGGGACTCCTAAGGGAAGCAACGTTTATATTGCTTATCACATGCTACTCAGTCCACTCTTATTTGTAAAAACTCTGTCAATAATGGATCACAAATAGGTCTATCAGCATTATTTCAAACACACAATACATGCACGGATGCGTAAAGCCTCCACGGCTTCCCAGAACTGCAGAACATAGGCTAACAAGGACCACAGTCAAACCTGTAAGTCAGCTAATGTCAGTCTGATGCTCAGTTTCCCACCTGAGAGAAGGTGACAACTAGTGGATTCTCAGAATTTCTTCCATGCAACAGGATTGTCAGGACAAGAAAAAGGCTTCTTAGCAGTGTGAATGATTCCACTTGAGGACCTAGGAAGGTTCAGGAATACCAAAGGCCTACCAAAGCTTGGGAACTGTTAGGCTTATATGCATCCAAGCACTGAAGAACATGGTCCAAGGGAGGCACACTGACCTCTAGAATAGTTACAGCTTTAACCTCTCTTCACTGCAGCCTTTAATATTACAATCTTTCTTATAGTTAGTATGCTTGTGGTCACTTCTCTGAATGAAAATTCTCCAAAAGTGGAGTATTGTCTCTGTACACATTTGTACTTTATCATTCACAAATCTAACATTGATTTGTTGGGAGTCAGTGAATTTCCAATGTAAGCTAAATCAATATACTTGTCTATATATACGTGTGTGTTAATATATGTGTTTAAATCAATATATGAGTTTGAATTAGAATAACTAAGTCACATAAAAGCACCTAAGTCTTTAGTTACAACACTAACTTCTATCAAGTGGCCATCTTCCAATTTTACAGCTTTCCAGTTACACCAGTTCAAGTCTGGAATACAAAAATTACTTTTATTATCTCTGCATAAGAAGCCTTCCATACACCGAAGCATTATCAATAGCTAATACTTTGGGAACTACAAAGTCAACACAGTGCTGTTGAGGAAATACTCCCATTACAAATATATTACGAATATAAAAGAGCAGTAAGTGTATATATCTATATCTCTTTATATATCGATATATGACAAGAAGTACCTGCTGATATGCTCATTTCTGACTTGCTACCACTACATTTAAAATCAAGATAAAATTCAAGCTCATCTGGAGAACAACAGCACTAAAAAATTTTGAAATTCTCTGATATTCACTGCAGTAAACTGTACAGCAGCTCAACTCAAAAATTTGAATACAGATCACTAAAAATTGCCTTTGCCTTGAAGTCAATTTCATACCTTTGGTAAGATCAAATATAAAACCCAACAGTAAAGATTCTGAGGAAAAAGGTATCCCACGTTGCAGGCTTACACTATACAATGATAATAAACAGTTAAATACAGGCATGTGCATACAACTTTGCTGCCTATAGCCAGGGTTATGAGAATAACTGCATGGCAAAGCTCCAAGAAGGCTACTTGAGAAGAGTCATCACTTCTATGACCTTGACACTGGTTGGTCCCACAACTTCTATACAATTTAGTGATGTGCAAGAACAGATGATGGTGCAATACATAGAAATGGCAGCATTTAAAATTCATAGTAGTGTAAGGCCATTACTTTTCCCACTGGGCCACTTGAACTTTAATAATGTCTGACCTAGTTGGCCAATAAGTTCTAGCAGCAGACAGAGGAAAATTGCCAGTATTAGATACTGTTTGATTTTTCATTTAGAAAGACTTAGAAGTTCCTTTAAGAACATGGCACCAATTCTTCCTGTAGGCACCTAATTTTTTGGTGTCTGTTGTAACAGCCAATGTATTTTAAAACAACTGCAGACTATAAACAATCTGTATCAGATGTGAAAAAATAAAATGCAGAGGTAAATTCAAATTACCAATACAGGCAATGATCACAAAATAATACCAGCTCTTTGCAGAGATAAATTACACCTTCTTCCACCACAAAAATCTTTCAACAGCAGTAATACAAATGTAACTCAAAATATGCCATATTCAAATTATTACAAAGTATTTCTGATCAAGCTCCCAACATGAAAAGAGAAGGCAGAAAAAAGACGCTATTTTTGCACTCTCATATATGTGGCTATGATGAGAAGAATAGTATCATGCTTTAGCAGTGGATAAACACAGGCATATAATATGGCTAAAAACAGGAATGGAAGAGTTGCATTTCCAAATTAAGAAAAAAACAAACAATTTTTTGGTCTTATCTTAGTAAGCAAGTAGTGAAAATAAGACAGTAATTTGTCCAAGATATTGTTTTAATACTTTTTTCTTTCTGGAATTAAACAGCACAGTGCTTGCTTGTTGCACGAATGTTTGAAATCTGCTTTAATGTCAAACCCACACATCGACCTTTTTAATTAGATACTAACTAATGTTTCAATATATTTTTATATTTTTATTCCATAAAAATATAAAACCATTTTGTAAGGTTCAATTTTCAAACTGAAAAATATTTCCACATGTAATACAAAATCAAAATATATTCACAATAAAGGCTTTAAAAAAACATTGTTGGTGCTAAAATGTGAAATTAAAACTCAAATATTCTGACATCAGGCTTCGATGACTATCACATATTTACACCTTACACATAGCAGTACTTATCTGGTACCCTCTGGGTACCTCTCTAGTCAGGGAGTCCACTGACAAAAGAAACAGGTAGGAGTCAAATAGGGTTTGTCTCCCACGTGTACCTTGATACTCTCAGTACCTGTCCTCCATATCTTCATCTCCTAGTATTCTCAAAGATTCTGCTTTTAAATCTACCATTAAATATTTTGAGAAAATTAAATAAAAAAAGCAAAGCTTGCGATTAGCATAGGCAGATGATTTGCTATATCTTTGACCTCAACTACTCCAAGTTACCTAGCAAGAAGTGAAGTTTCTTAATATCCAGGAAAGGATCAGTGAAAACATCTCAGAGCAGAGGCGTAGAGCAGCATACCAGAAAGTGAGAGAAAAAGGTGAAACATCTACAAATTCCTCATTTCCACTTAACTGCACATCATCCACACTTTATTTCAATTTACTTCAGTTAAGACTGTATCAAAAACATGTTTGCAAGTTTGACCTCTTTATCTTAGGACCATAATCTAAATGTCAAAGCATCAAACAAAAATGCACAAAAGTAGTTGCTATCTGATGTTGGTCAAGTTTCTAGGATGCAACAGCAGTGGACCTCAACAAGCACTTAAGGCAAAGAAGATACAATTTAAACCAGGGGTTTAGCCCTTACCTTTCTCATCTGCCCTCCTGAGAGGGCCAAAGTCCATACCCTGGAAACAATGCTCACTTGGTAGGCTATTACTGGAAAGCAGTATTTTGAAATATTTATATTTTTGTTCGCTTCCCTCAATTTATTTGGGTAATTCTATTATATTACTTCCCCTTCAAACAAGGAAAAGAATCGGATCGAGAGAAGACAAGGTAAGTTTTTCAGACTCCAATCTCAACTTTGCTGATTGTGGAGAAAGGGGAAAATAATTCTACTTTATAGCTTGTTTTCTTCAAAACTATATTGTCCTGAACAAACTAGATGTTCAATTTTAGAAAACTGTCATTTTTATGAATGTATGGCAATTCAAAGCTAATTAGACTGTTGATTTTACATTAAAAAATTAGCCTGTATGTAAAAAGCATATTTGTGCCAATTTGAAACTACATAAATCCCTAAACCCCCTTAAATAATTTGCTCCTAAAATTATATAATCAAATTTAGAAAACTATAAACTATATTAAAATTTATTATTCACAAGCAATTGATTACAAAGACAGCCAGGTGGCTTTCATTACATAAATTACTGTTAATGACACTTGCCTCATGCTGCTACTGTATTTAGCATTTGCATGCATCACATGTCAGGCACACACACTGTTGCATAGCTATCTCCAGGGTAAAAAGTGAACACCTTAAGACAAAAAAGCTTCCAGTTATCCAATCAAAACTGTTAATTCCTTAAACAAATTAATATTTTCCATTCAGGATGTAATTTGAAGAATAAAATATGGATTATACCAAAGTGATAGCTTTTAATAAAATTTCATTTTGGGAATGATACAGATTTGAGGCAAGTGATGACTCCATTTACAGCTAGTCCCCTTGAGACTTTTAGTCTTAAGCCTTGAAGAGTGTTTATAATTTACAAGTTTACAATTTTAAACCTATCTGTAATTATTAAACAAATCAAAAAAATAAGAAGGAGAATAATTCTTATCTATCTACCTACCCAACAGCGCAGTACTTTCTCTTCTATATACACATTATTGTACCATGCATGCAGATATTTACAGTCTACTTTCAGCCCCAGGGATACAGCCTACTGTGTCGCAGAGGGAATAAACTAATTTAATTCCACTACCTGCTTCCCATTGGAAAGATGGCAGAAAAGCATAAGGAGGAGATCCAGCTATTCCTTTTTATTAATGTTCTTCCAGCATTCTTTGTTAAAAAGACTGTCTAGTTACAATTGGCAGACGATATGAAAGGAACATCTAAGTAGAGCTGATCACAATATTGCATTAGTCTATCCTAAAACTTCTCTAGCCCTTTCCACTCCTATCAATGAGATTTTTCTTTCCCTTCCTCCCCATTTCAAAGGATTTATTTTCCTGGTGTTCTTTATACTGCTCTGAAACTTCATACAATATATTGCTTCCTGCAATGTTGCTGAAAAGACTGGCTTTCCAGAAGAACTCCTACTCCACCACTAACAGAAGAGAATCATCTCTGATGCAAACAGTCAAAAAGATTGACTATATACCATCACCTTCATTAAGCACCAAAATGTGACCAGTTTTGATAGAATGAGCCAAGACCTTGATAAATACATGTGGTAGCCAAGGAAGAAGGAAAAATAGTGAAACAAACATTTGTTCTATGTCAAAATAAACTGAAGATGACCTCAACATGCATCAAGTGACATGGCATGATTTGCTGACATTTCTTAAATTTTTATGAGTTATCAAAATCCTAATAAAAATATACATATTCATATGAGAATGCGGTTAAATAAACTTCACTGGCATTCAGTGAAATCTGACTGCTCATATGCTTCAGGCAGCTTTCAAAAAGGTCTCACATAAAACATCCAACCCTATCCTCCCATATTTTGAAGTCTTAATATATTAAAGCAAAGCAGCAAAGGCCACAGAGCCTTCTTCTCTTTCACATTGATTTTAATTTGTTCTTCACATTTAAGTATCTGGATTGTATGTTACCTAACTTCTAAGAGTAGCAAACTAACAGAACTAGGACATCAGAAAACAGTGAAAATTGAAAAGGAGAAAAAAATATTCTCAACTAGACTGTTAACATTTCTGCACAACTAACAATTTATATAAAACATACATACATTATATATGACATATTGTTTCAAAAGGGTGTGTATTCTTATAAAAATCAGGGAGTCAGCTCCAATTTTAACTAAAGGGCACCTGAACATCTTTCCCCATCACTGACAGGGATGTTGAGACTAAGTTTATAGAAACCAAAAGATCTAGAAGGAAGAGTGTAGAAGGGGGTTAAACAATAAATTAGTACTAATTTGTGGTGGATATCCTTTGTTTTCAAACTTCTCCTTTTAAGAATAAGTAGAAGATCCCTCTATCAACCTTCATTTAGAATTAAAGGAAATTCATTTAGACAGTAAAGCTTTAAGGCCAAAAATTGAAAAAACTGCATGAATGTAATTTTTAGCACAGCAAATACATACATACTTCTTTCTCTCTTTACACCCAAAGTATTTTGTTAATGCACCACTCTCCATTCAATCAACTACAAACAAATCTTAAACTTTAAAGTTATGGCTGTTCATATGTAATCTGTTACCTGGATTAAGTCAAAAAAAAAAAAAGCGCAGAAGGCCTCTCTATCCACCTAATCACCATATCAATGACACATGCCACAACAGAGAAGCACTAGTTTATTTGATTGATCATGGTAGATAAACTCCAAATAACAGAGAAATTAACAAATGCTTGACATTTGCTCAACATCCATTATTCTGACACTGCTTTCAGGATTTCAAAGCCTGGGAGTATGCTTAATCAACATTCATATTCCCTAGTGAGCTACAGGCACCATATTGCGCCCCGCCTTACTACTGATGAAAACTGCATATTGGCCATTTCCAAAATGTTCTGGGACTCCACGCAGGGCCCCTTCTCTCCCTTGTTCCTGTTCTGCAGTTTTCTTTTAAACACTTCCAAGACAAAAGCATCTGCCAGTTTTTCTCTCTGGGGATGTATGCAAAATGAACTTAACAGTTTTAAGGCAGGAGAAACCCTCACATCTAAATTCATTCATAGGACAGAAAAGGGCCTAAGAGGCCTCTCTAGGGACAAAACCCTGCTGAAATTTTCCCCGACAACAGTGGGAGCTTTATAAAATCTAAGTCCAGACAATTTCCAATTCAAATGCCCAGCATAGCATGACCTTTGTCAGATCTATGAGCCCTAGATGCACCCACTATTTTTTTATTCTAACCAGCACAGACATTAGACAGGGCACTACTGCTAAGCAGGAGGTTGAATATTTGCATGCTCTTCTATTGTGAAAATGTAACAGTGACAGCACTGTGTCGAATTCTTTTCCCCCTAGAACTTTAACTCCATAGGAGAGGCATAGCTGACAGATGACTCTCCCAACATCTGTGTTATGTACACAGCACAGCTGAGGAACCTTGGATCACTGTCACGGCTTCTTGGAGATGACCTATACCTTTCTTATATCTACACATGATCAAAAAAGTAAAATAAAAATTTGAAAATGCCGTTTTATTAAAGGAAAAGTAAATATGGCAGGAAAGATTAACATAATTTAGTCATTAAGCTGTTCACATAGCAGCTCACCATATGTTGTATAAATGTCCTATACAAAATAATTTATCAGACCTGACACGTTGCACATCATATTGTATTATTTAATATGCTTACTAAAATTTCATGGATCAAGCACCACTTCTGAAAGCACACAGAAAGCCCTAGAAAATATTTCTTCATCTTCCGTGATTTATTTTGATTGCCTTTTACAGCTACATGATAAAGCGGAACTTGCAAAATTACGAGGTTACGGTTTACACAGCTATTGCTTCATATACTAAAATATAACAAATGGCTCCATGTCTATATACCATTTTACTTGCATTTAATATTCAGAAGAACATTAAACTAAGCACACTGCTTTCCACTGCATATTTTAATAATTTTAACTGGTAATTTCAGTAAACATCCTGATCCACTAATGCAAAGTTCATTGAGAGAGATATTTTTGAAAAAGACACTAAAGAGCTAAGAATTACAAAATAAACAAATGCAAACAAGTAACATGTGATGAATGTTGACCACCCCAAATCTGTCTGTATAGAAATATATTAATTTCTACATAGTAGCTGAAACATTTTAGTATTTTTAAATTCCTGAGATTTAAAATGTAAGAATGGCAACCATCTATTGCAGATAAGTGGACATTATTCTCTACCCAGAAACCTCGAAACCACAAAAATAACAATGTGTAAGAATGATTATCTGTCACTGGTGAAGTCTGTGTATAAACAGTAAATTAAAACAAAAAGTGTAAGCAGGAAGCTTGTGGATAATAGTTGTTGGGCAACCAATGGAATTTGTTTGGAAAGAAATGCTCAACACTTAGAGGACACACCAAACAGACAGATATGGCTAGGAAAATATTTAGACTGAAACTATGTATTCATTCCATAAAGGACCATTTTCCTTTTTCTGCCTCAGACCACTGATGTCAAAGGAACACAATACAAATGAGATAAAAAATGTAGTTCAACTTATTCTTTTTAGTCAATAATTATATTCTCCTGTTGCTAATAATAGGATAACAGAAAATATATTCCTGTGTTGGACAACTCATTGCAATGAGGTCATTAAACTCTATATTTAGAATGGAACTTGCTTGGCCTACTGGAGTACCTGCCAACTGGTTAAAGCAAATCTTCCTTTTTAAGCTCTGTAAGAACCAGAAATCAAGCTTTTGAGTTATTTTTTTCTTTTTGTATCTTGTGTATCCCCAGGAAATACACTTGTCTAGGAAGACATTGCTCAGCTGTGCTGAAGGACAGCTGCACTGACAACATGCATTTAATATTAATACTGTAAATGGCTAATGTTCAACGGCCATTTCATCTGTAGGAACACACACTCACTCTCTGCTTATTAGTTATTTTACTCTCTACAAGCTGTAGCCTCAAAATGGGCATCTGCATCCCACAGAAGAGATGCAATAAAGAACTGGATGTTACCAGTATCAACAGAGGACTGACGAATTCTGCCATCTCCTCGTCAACCACAAATAGAAAGCAAGATACATGATGTCCTTATGGTTGCCTGGATCCTCAAATAACAAGGAAGAACTCCAAAAGACCCTTTATATTAATTCAGTCACAGGAGTGAGTATTAACTCCATTCTGGTCATAGTTTTTAATGTTGTCTTTGAAACAGTTTCAGACAGGCTGCATTACATACTACACTACCCTTGCTATCACATGGGTCTTACTCAAAGGAATATTTGACATTTTGTTTCTGCAAAAAGAATAATGTGTGCTATCTTAGGACATTTTTATTAAGTGTTGATGTTTCTGGAGGTATATGGGAATCCAGGCCACCAAATGCTTCCCAGACCTTGCAGGCATAGATACAAATATGCAAATAGAGGACAATCACCCAAACAATAAAGTCCTCTTCAACACTACATGCTGACCCGAAGCCATTTTGCAAGTTTGGATGGACAGCTTGCCTCAACATTCTACTTAGATGAGAAGGATAAAGGACGGAATTGAAGCTCAAGAATTCTCCAACCTAAAGCAATGAGACTGTCATTATCAATCAGGCTACTAGATATCCTGGTGTGTGCGCTGCAAGGGATAACCATTTGTATCACTATCATACTCAAAATGTTATGGATATAAGAATAAAAAAAATGTACAAAAAGAAACCAGAAGAGAAATAAAAATGCTTTAGTAGCTCACAAAACAGAAGTTTTCATCCTAAGTTGTTCACAAACCAGAATGTTTTTACCACAACAGGAACAGGCTCCCCTTTGGCAAATTTAAGCCTGCTGACAAGAAGTTCATTTACTCTGAATTTTTCATTTGAAATACATGGACAACAAGGACTCCATGAGACACAAGCTGAAAACTAATGACAGAGCATGCCTATGGGAGTTTGAAATCTGCATGTATGGTAGCAATTAGTCAAACAAACAAATGAAAAAGGCTTTTAAGCATCACCCCATCAGAAGAAAACAGAGCAGTATTTTCTCACTCCTCTTTCAGTGTTGTTTGCTTTTCTTAGAAACAATATCTAGCTTATGTTAGAAGACACTTTTAGCAGGATCAGCTCCTGTATTCCATATTCTTACAGAAATTAATCCTTAGCATTATTTCACTCAGTTCAAAGTATAATACAAGCTTCTGAGACTTTCACATTGTAAATAGGTGTTACTTTCATCAAGAACTTAAAGGAATAAACAATTAAAAAATTACTCTCATAGAAGCATATATGTTATTTTATTAAGTGATGTGAAAAGCCATAATGGGCATATATCAGAACTAAAATGGTTGTAGTCATTAATTTAAGTAATAAATCATAGGTCCTGACAACAATGACAGCAAACAGATGCTAACAAGAAAATGTATTATTTAAAATTTATTATTTAATACTGTCATGTGCTATAAAAATGTTTAGGACACATCTTAAATTTTTATAATAATATGCATTTAATACATTACTATTTTGACACATACAAGAATCAAATTTATAGGTCTCATTCAGCACTTGCTTTCTCTTCTGTGAACACAGAATGGATTCCTGAGGGAGGAAAAGCTCAAGAAGTGAGTATTTCAGATAGATGTGTCCAACAAAATCGAGTTGTTTGTCTTGCTGTCTTGAAGTAAATATCATAAGCACTGAATCTGGTTAGGAAATGAAAACCAACATATTTGCCTTTACATAAACAGAAGTTTCCCCTGGAAGTTCACAGGAAAATCAAACAAATATGAAGCTTATCAATATGTATGGACAGCAAAAGATCTTGCCATTTGCCATGAAGTTTAAAAATAAGTCTGTACCATCCTTACAGAATGTCAGTATTGAATAACTCTCAATGAGTGTGCTAAGTTATAAAAACAGCACTTTTTTCTTCCATTCTGTCTTGTTACTTGTTTCTTATATTAGTTTACATAATACTGTGGAACACTAGAATTATTTTAACCAACTGCATCTGTCGCAAAAATGTCAAAACCAAACGAAACTCTATGTTAGCTACTAAAAACTCGATCTATTCTGTTCCTTTCATTCACAGCCACCCTCTTCTCTGGACTCTGAAAGCCAGACAGAACGATCATCTGATTCAAGCACTGACATGTGAAAGTGTAGGAAATTTTTGGCAAGCCCAGTCCCACTAAACAGAACCACTGTGAAACACCTTTCCCAGCACTGCATCTCTGCTGCTGTACAGCTTGCTGCATAAGGTTCCTCTGCAGGAGGGTCAATTGTTTCTAAGATCATCACTGCTTTTTCCAGATATTTTTGCTTTGCTTTAAGGAAACTATTTGGATAATAACATTATTATTTGTTTAATTTTGATTTTCAATCAACTCCTCCAGTTATCAGCACAGTTCCTTTCTTGGAAGTGCTTCACTCAATGCTTTAAAACACTTGAGGAAGCAGTGATCAGAGTATGGAAACTAAATTTTCTTCATTAAATCTACTGAAGCAGATATTAAAAATGCATTTAATATACTGGGGATGGCTGGTGGGCATCACTGACTGTGACAGGCCAGTTACTGATGAGCTGCTGTCAGACGGCCTTCTCAGCAGGGATCTGTGTCTAAGGCTGCTGAAGGACAGCAATATCTTCCCTTGTGTGTAAGCTCTATTCATCTCCCAAGTATTTACTAAATCACAGACCTCTGCACACAAACCCAGTGTTTCGGCGCATGCTAACAAATGATGGATGGCCTAGTCAATTCGTTATGTCCTGAAAGCGTGATTTCCTGCCATTCCAATCATCAAACCTCTAGAGCCTTCAGAGCTGATCAGTCCTGGAGAATATATTTTGCAGGCTCTATTAAAGGAGTAGAGGTTCTTTCCATTAGTCTCAAACTTTTTTTTTCCCCCTGGCTGATTTAAAGAGAACTCCCTCCTTCCCACAGCACCACTGTTACCACTCTTCCATGTGTATTCGGCAAACGTACCTTTACAACATTAGTAAAATAGCACTCCTGAAACATCAGCCAGTTAAAAAGACAGACTTTGCTTATGACTACTATAAACCACAACCTTTTATTTAAATTAATCTATATGTCTTTGTAATTATTATTATTATTAAACCTTGGCAATCCCCAAAACATTTTGTAATTTAGCTTTTTTTATCAAATACCTTTTGCAGCAATGGAGTGCTCAAAAGGACCTGTTTTCTTTGTATTTGCCTAGTGAAACATATCAGAGCTCTCTTAATTGTGTTCCTCTTAAAAGCATAAGACATTTAGGAATAAACTTCTGATATTCAAAAGATGGGTTAGCTGTCAGAGAAACAAAGCTTCTAGATTTCACCCTTTTCATAGCAAGGCAATATACTTGACAGTCTTCCTTCTACATGATAGAGGAGAAATTTCATTTAACTATTCACTGATCTATAAGAGCAGAATATACATACCTCACACCTCTTATTCTGAAACACTGAGCTTCAAGAAACAGTCCACAGCTGCTGAAGAGTTAGTTGTCTACAGTACAGCACAGTTTTTGAATATGGTATAACAAATATGAGTAAACTTGAGGTAATCAAGCATTTGGTTACTCTGAAGTGCAAAGACCTTGGATTTCTTTGCTTGCTAGGTGTGATCCAGCCATAGCCAGTACAAACCAATCCACATTGCCCTACCATTCACCTCAACCTTGACCTGGAGATTAAACTCACTTTTATTGCACACAAAGGTCACCAGTGTTAGGTCAAAATTCAAAGTCCCTTGTCAGCTAAGGTTGATATATTCCAACCTTTCCTACTTTAATGCATCAAATTTTTCATGGTGAGGTCATATTCAGCAGACAGTGTGTTCAGCAATTTATTGTGCCATGGTAATATAGCCCAGAATATGATTGTCCAAAAAACAACGCATGAATAAAATATTTTTCGTTCTGATGCAGGAAATCCCCTCTGCTCATAAAACTTGAGCCTAGACTTGTTTTCAGGCTTCAGAAGAACGAAACCGTATGGAGCTGTATTCTGAAATACAATAAGAAGTTACCATTTTTATCATAATACTCCTTAAATACAAGCAACATGAATATAATGGTATCCTAAAATCCACAAGTCAATTAAAATTCACATATGGTCAGTGTTAAAACCTCCACTTCACCCTTCCTTAACAACAACCATAATCTTGCCCTTAAATCTACAGACATCTGTTGGTCTGTCTGATGACACCAAGCTTGCTTTAGAATGAAATACTTAGAAAAAACTGTGCCACAAGCCTTATATTCCTATCATACTGGGGATTATCACGTCCACAAAATCTATGAAGTGTCAAAAAGTACAAACAAATTAAACCGCACAAAGCAACACAGTAGTGTACACTGTGACCAAGACAACTCCCCCAGCTTTGACACCTAAAAGGATTTTCTTTCTTTTTCTCTTTCCCTTTCTTTCTATCTTTTTCTGCTCTTTTTATGTTTTCTTTTCCTTTTTTCTCCCTTATATTTTTTTTGCTCTTGCATTTTATCTTTTGGCCCTATCTACATTTTTCTCTTTCTTTTTTCTCTTTTTCTTTTTTCCTGTCACTTTTCCCTTTTCTCTCTGTATTTTTGTTTCTTTTTTCTCCCTCTCTTTCTTTTCTTCTGTATTAAACACGAGCACTTAACACACAGATCCAATAGACTCAGAATGCATTTTCAAATTACAGGGAACTAATTTCCACGTCTGCTTTAAAAGGCCCCCTCCAATCATTGTATTTCACCATCAACTCTTCAAAGGATTTAGGATTGGCTTCTAAGTGGTTTGTATAAATTCCTCAAGGCCAAAAAAGGTTTCCCTTTACTCAGTCAAAATGAATTTCACAAGTGTAATAAGTACTGTTCTGTGAGATTGTTTCTTTATAAAATAAACTCTACTCCCATATGGTAGCACTTCGCATACTGGAAGGGGAAAACATTAAGAGAGAAAAAAGAGATTTATCAGTACTCAAGAATGCAGAAAGTAAAACCTTAAGTTTCGCTGTGCATTTCAAGAACAACATTTAAACCAGCTTTGCATTTTGCTAGGGTGGACAACATATGTGGGAATGCTTGGAAGGATGAGGACGGTTACACTTATAAAAATTGTAGAAAACTACAATGGACTTCCCTCAAAATTAATTTTCATACTGACACATACATATATTACATCTATTCCTCTGTTAAAAGCTAACATGAACATAATGCAAAAAACTGCTTTTCCTCTCTTTCCAACCAAATCTGGAAAGGACCCATGTCCTATAAACCTAGTTCTTATGCGTGCCAGGGTAAGTTTTCTCCCTAAATCCTGCCTGTTGGTGTTGGATAGCCATAAATGTAAGCAGGAGCAGATACAAGAGTCATGTTGTGTTTGCTATGAAAAGAGCCTTTCCAGACAGGAGAGAGTGCAGCTGAAGTAGCAGTAGCTTACCTGCTCATAGATACAAGCTCTGTCTAATAACCTAGAGTCCTGAGCCTAGAGCTCTGAGAGCCACATAGACACCTATCTGCCCTCTGCTCCTGAGCTTCACTGCCAGTCCTCCTGCCTGGTACCAACAGGTCCAAGTAGCACTAGATCAGAGCACAGAGAATTCTCCTTCCACCTTGACTCAATCTGCAGGCTCCAGAATACAGAAATGGAAATAAATTTAAAAAATGGGGAGAAGAAAGAGAGGAGCAGTTCTACCTTCCTGTTTCCCACCACACCATCAAGGGCTCAGCAGTAGCGCTTGCTAATCTAAGCAACTGCACAAAGGCAGAATAAAATTATTCACACAAAAGCAATGTGTTTCCTTATCAATAAGAGGAAAATCAGAGGCCTATCCACTCCCAACTCTAAAAAACAAAAACAGAGGCAACAATGACACTGGAAAAGAGGAAGAAAAAATGATACCTCAGTCTTAAGCAGCTGGTAAAAGAAATAACATTGATACCGCACATTTAAACTTCTTTAGGCCTTAGTTTCAGTAAAAATCATCACAGACAAAGTGATAAAAATGAACAAATAATAAATAGATTATTTTTTTTAATTTACATTGTAAGTCATTACTGTGCAGATAAATTTTTTTTAGATGAAAAATCTTGCTGAGATGCTTTCCAGGCTGGGTGTCAATTAATCAAGCATTTAATAATCAGTAATTTGGAGAAAGAGAAAAACAATTACTGAAAATGTGTGTAAAACTGAAGTGATATTAATTAACGGAGAGAGGTCATGAATGTAGAGGAACATGCATCCTTTGATAAGCTCTGGAAAGAACTATGCACATTGCGATAATCAAACAGGAATTTAGATACATTAAAACCAAATATCCATATTCAAATATCAAGTATATCAATATGAAGCTGTGCATCATGTTTTCCTCTTGCATATTGGAAAAAGGAAGAAGAAGAAGAAAAAAGTGCTTCTCTTACATTTATGCCAGGTTCCCTTACCTTTCTGCTGTAAAAAAAATGCTCCTAGTGATCACATGGAAATAAGTTTTCACACAAGGGACACAAACAGGACAGTACTTTGAATAGATGCACAGAAGAGAAAAACTGCACACAGCAGCTGATAAAAGTTCTAATACTTTGAAATCACAGTACTTTGAAAAATCTCTATAACACAGTTTGCATTCAAACAGGCTCAGAAACTAATGCTTCTTTTACAGGAATACAAGTGAAGGTACCTAAAGGTAAGTTAGGCTAGAGGTACCAACTTTGTTTAACAACTTGAAGAAAGGAACAGAAACAATATAGACAACACAAACTGTGCTATGGGAGAAAACAGCACTCCTAAATGGACTGAAATACATTTCACAACAGTTCAATGAAGGAACTTGAAAAGCATATAGATTTTGGAATCACTAAAAGATGCTCAAGGCTACTGAGACAACTTGAACAGTAAGAAACTTTATGGAATCGCCAATTCAAGTACAGTCTAGTGTAAGAAACTTAAAGACTCAGAACAGAAACCAGGAAAAAACTCACATGAAAAATCCCCCAAGATAGTACTGTAATGAATTGGGTCAGCAAAGCTGGGTAGACACCAGAGGAAGATACAAATAAGAACACTCATTAGAGTTTTCTGAATTTTCAATCAGAATTGGATACAAGGAAAAGCAGCAAAATAGGCACAAGGTATATACTTGAGAAGGCTCCAGTCATTTGTCAAATATGTTCTACTGGTAAGAAGTTTTAGAAGAAGTTTCTGAGAGAATACAGTCTTCCATATATAAAAGAATTGAAACAATTGAAACTAACAACTAAACAGCAAACAACTAAATCCAAGTACTACAATATCAATTTGGGTATGAATTGAACCATTAGAAGCTGGACTTTTCAGGAAAAGTTAAAATAGTTTTGAATTCAGGTAAAAGTTTAAATGACTAACATCTTGTCACTATAAATAGGTAGTGCTACAGTGATTTCTATCTGGAAGATTCTATTTGCAGGAAGCTCTACCTACCATTTAAGAGAGAAACATGCACTGAAAATAAAAGAGACTGTAACTTTCTCAGAACATTTCCTGCAATACCCTACATTTTCTACAACTAGCCCTACAATGGGTAATTCAATTCAGACACTAGGTCTTATTGAGAAGACCAGCATCTCAGAAGAACATGAGTCCATGGCTGAAGAGAAAGCAGAAGAATAAAATACAGAAGTAACAAAGAAAACCACAAATTATTAGTAAGTAGGTAAATTCAGGTGAGAAACAAAGGAGAAAAGGCAGTACATTTCAGAACATAAAGAATTATCAGTCCAGTGATGTATATATTGAAGAGATCAAAGGAACTATAGATCAGTGACCCACTATTGGCAGAGATTTACTGTGCTTAGTGCTCAAAGCTACATTTTGATAATCTTCAGGTCATTCAAATCTCCTGTTAAATGTGAATGTGCTAGAAGACAACTGCTAAGCATGTAACAAATACCTTAAGAATAAAGAAATTAATAATACATTGGTAATTGCCAGGCATGGAGTGTGAAACACAGCACTAACAGCAAAAATAACAGCAATTTGATAGCCATGTTTTTGCAAAATAACTGGATTTTAAGCAAAGTAGACTAAATCCATGTTGTCTGTAAACACGTTGTCGGGTTGTAAAAAAACAAACCCCAAACCAGTCCCAATGCTTGTATAAAGATAGTTATAAACAGTAGGAGAAGCAGCCTGATTTTGACTTTCTGGCATTATTAAGTCACACGGCAACACTCTTTTGAAGTAGAAATCGCACCTGCTGAAGTAATTCAATAATAGCAAAGCACAAACTACCCTGTTAAAAAATTATTTAGATTCACAGGTCAGGTTGGCAGCCATCACACAGCATACCTATACACTGAATGCTGGAAATTGTTTTACGGAAATTACTACGTATTCTTAGGGGTAAACTGCAGAACAAGAGCAGGCCCTTTCACAAAAGATACTTTATACAAATAAGGCACATAAATTTTGAGACTTCAGGAAACACAACAGCCAAGGGAGGAACCAAGAGAGTATAGAATCATAGAATCAGCCAGCTTGGAAAAGACATCTGCGATCATGAAGTCCAACCCTTGATCCACTACCATTGTGTCTACTAGACCATGGCACTAAGTGCCACATCCAATCTCATCTTAAAAACCACCAGTGGTGGATGGAGAATCCACCACTACCCCAGGCAGCCCATTCCAATGCCTGATTACCCTCTCTATAAAGAATTTCTTCCAAATATCTAACATAAATCTCCCCTGGCACAGCTTAAGACCATGCCCTCTTCTCTCACTGATAGTTGCCTGGCAGAAGAGGCTGACCCCCACAATCTCCTTTTAGGTAGTTGTAGAGAGTGATGAGGTCTCCCTTGAGCCTCCTCCTTTCCAGGTTAAACAACCCCAGCTCCCTCAGCCTCTCCTCATAGGACTTGTGTCCAAGTCCCTTCACCAGCCTTGTTGCTCTTCTCTGGACCTGCTCCAGCACCTCGACATCCTGAACTGAGGGGCCCAGAACTGGACACAGAACTCAAGGTGTGGCCTCACCAGCGCTGAGTACAGGGGAAGAATTACTTCCCTGGACCTGCTGGCCACTCTGTTCCTGATACAGGCCAGGATGCCGTTGGCCTTCTTGGCCACCTGGGCACACTGCTGGCTCATGTTCACCTTGCTGTCACTCCAGACTCCTAGGTCCTTTTCTGCCTCTCCAGCCACTCTGTCCCCAGTGGTAGCACTGCAGGGGGTTGTGGCTAAAGTGCAGGACCAGGCACTTGGTCTTGTTGAACCTCATCCCACTGGAGTCAGTCCAATTCTCCAGTTTGGTCAGGACCCCCTGAAGAGCCCTCCCGCCCTCCAGCTCACCAACACCCCCAACACACAATTTAGTGTCATCTGCAAATTTCCTAATGGTGGACTCAATTCCCTGACCTAAATCATCAATAAAGATGTTAAACAGGACAGGTCCCAACACTGGTTCCTGGGGGACACCACTAGTGACCGGCTGCCGTCTGGATGCAGCACCATTCACCAGCACTCTCTGGGCGTGGCCCACTAGCCAGTTCCTAACCCAGCAGAGAGTGCCCCCATTCAAGCCGTGGGCTGCCAGCTTTTTCAGAATGCTACGGCAGACCGTGTCAAAGGCTTTGCTGACGCGAAGATAGACTGTACCTACAGCTTTTCCCTCATCCACCAGGCAGGTTACCTGATCATAAAAGGACATGAGGTTGGTCAGACAGTACCTGCCCCTCCTAAACCCATGCTGGCTGGGTCTGATCCCTTGCCCATCCTGTGGGTGCTGTGTGATTGTACTTAAGATGATCTGGTCCATAACCTTGCCAGGCACTGAGGCTGACAGACCTGTAGTTTCCCCGGTCCTCCTTCCGGCCCTTTTTGTGGATAAGACAGTATTAGAAAAAAACCTGAGCAGATTAATGCAGAAATCCAAAGACTCTCAAGATCTATGAGGCAGTAGGAACCAGAAGGATTTGAAAACTGTCAATTTATGTATTGCATTACCAGTAGAATACTGATGCTTCCTGAGGAAAGATTGAAAGTGCAAGGTGAAAGCAGCTATTATGGATGTTAGCACTTTCCAGTTTGAATCAGCAAGTGTTACCATAAAATAATGACAAACTGGCTATGGACACTTCCATCACACTGTAGTTACCATGACAGAGTCTGGAATATTTTCTTAAAAAGATAGAATTAGAAAGTTGAGGTGGGTGGGGAAAGGTGGTTTTTTTTGATTCTGGCTTTCATAAAGGAAAAAAAAGCAGCCAAAAACTTCAATCAGACCCTTCTCATCCTAGAAGAGAATGACAAAGATTATAAGAAACTTACTCCTGTTATAAAACACATCATTGAAAAGTCTCTCCTTTAATATGGCACACAAGTTCACAAAGCTGGGCAACCAGCCTCTTTTACAAGATAACAGTTATAGAGAATGACTGTATTCCACATTATAACATCTATCTATTTCAATACACCTCCCTTGCTGCTAAGGCAGGCAGTGGCATTGGAATGTATTAATTACCTTTTGCATCTGACCTGCTATAGGAAATAAACATAAGAGACAACAAAGAAGTACAACTTCCTGAGCCATTCACGAAAAGGACATGTGTACACTTACTCAAAATATACTTAAGACAGGCATTTTTGAAAAAGCTATCAATTAATTCATCACTCAAACACAAGATTTTAGACCCCTGCTAGGATGTCCTAACAAAATTCAGGAGAGGCCTACACGCAGAAATTAGAAGAGGACAGTCTCATATCATAATGTGAATAACAAGACAACAGTATGCTAAGCCAGCTAATTATGGAAGCAACTACTATAGCTAATCTTTGCTTTTCAGTGTTCACACCACCAGCTGCTTTAAAAAAAAAAAGTTATTTTTTCCCTAACTAATCCCAACCCCGAGACTAGCTCAGTTGGTTAGAGCCTGGTGTCAATAACATCCAGGTTGTGAGTTCCATGCCCACACCGGCCATTCACTTAAGATTTGGACTTGATGATCCCTGTGGGTCCCTTCCAGCTCAGAATATTTGGTGACTTACATCTTACAATGTTAGTTGCACATAGTTTTTCAGAAGTCATCAAGTACTGAAACAGAGGACTCAATGGATCTTTTATAGCATCAAATGAGTGAACTGGAAAGTAAAATTTATCATAAACGCCCGGTGTTTTTCTGACTAACTTGTTTTCCCTATTACAGACATTCATGTGCTTCTGGCTCTGTTTTGGAAGCAGGTTCTGACCTAGAAAACCAACCTAAATTCATTTCAAGACAGTTTTATAGGGAGACTAGAAAAAGCGAACATGTGCATGTGTGAGTGCATGCACACACAAATATATGCAAACACTCTCCTAATTTCATTATCACCAAAGCGGTAAAGCCAAGTCTAAGCTCCTTAGACATACACTTGTGGGTAAGTGGTTTCCAAGCTGCAGAAGTATTGTGCAAGGTGAGCTGCATTCCCAACAATTCAACTCAATGCACTCCCTGAACCAACCACATTTCTTTAGAATCATTTGTTCTCTATAACAAGTCTAATCCCTCAGCTTGATTTTTAACCACATTACACACTTCCCTGAAAAGGGAAAGATTTTACCGGACAGTTTAAAAGCCTAAGTTAATGTTGGCTCATCCCCTTACTCTAAGTTACAGTGTCAGACAGTTTTTTCCACCACACTCATGGTAAGACTAGCAAGGTTCACTCAGGAAGCACGTGAATGATTTTGTGTTTTACTTATTTCTCTCTCTCATGAGAATAAGCACAGTACCTAACCCCCTAAATTTTTCTGTGTTATTTCTGGTGATTTTAGAGAAAGCACCACTCTTTTCTCCACAGAACCCACTTTGCTTTTCTTTCCAATTGAACACTTGTAATCCTTCCCCCAAACCTGAAAACAAAAGTGAAAAACCTTGCAACATCTCTTACAACTCTGTAGTTGTTGGTAGTAAGCAAATTTTTGCAATGAAAATCAGTGCATACAGCACATCCTGTCCTGTATACCTTTTCAAGATAGCCTATGGTCATTTGCAAAAGTTTTTGACAATTCTGAACGCAACTCAGGAGAATGAATGAATGGCCATGTGTCAGAAGACGATTCATTTTTCAGCTTTCAATTGTAAAGCAGCAACAGGTGGAGAATTACAGGTCCAGAAAATCCCTTCCGCCTAAGGAACAGGGGCAGTGGTATTGCAGCATGGATTCCACCCTTGGCCTCAGCCACAGAGCCCGAGCATTAAGGCTTCATTCACATCTGGAGACCTAATTGGTGTTTAAGGGCCTCTTGAAGGGCCCCGAAAGCTTTCACTTGGACGTGTGCTGGGGGCGCCGGAGGAGGCTTGCTTTAGTTTGTGCCAACTCCTCACAGCGTGGGAGCAGTACCCTGCTCCCAGCAGCAGCCTCACCGAGCTGTCGCTTCTCATCGACGACCGTGTGCGTGTGCTGGTGATTTTGTACGGTGTGGGGCCTGAACTGGGGCACCGGCTCGGGCTGGCGCAGCGGCCCCGAGGGCCCTCGCCCGTCCGCAGCGAGCCCGCAGGCCGAACGGCAGGGAGCACTTACCTAGGGAACTTCTCCTTCAGCTTCCTCAGGCTCTGCCGGGTGGGCTGCACGTGCCCCAGGAACTGGGCTATCTCATCGTACTGGGCTTTGCTCAGCTTCATGCCTCGCACCGCCGGGGCTGCGCGGAGGCGGCGGAAGGGGCGCGGTCTGCGCCGCCCCGGCCCCGCGGCCTCGCCGTGCGGCGAGAGGCAGAAGGAAGGCCGGGCGAGAGGCAGAAGGCCGGGGACGGCGGGGCGGGGGCACCGCCACAGCCCCGGGCCCTTCGGCTCCCGCGCCGGGCAGAGGCGACCGC
>WBMV01000785.1:2064939-2138953 GCA_013396655.1 Campylorhamphus procurvoides
TTGCATGGGGACACTGTATGGGGACGCTGTATGGGACATGGGGGCACTGCGTGGGGACACTGCATGGGACATGGGGGCACTGCGTGGGGACACTGCATGGGACATGGGGACGCTGCATGGGGACACTGCATGGGTACATGGAGGCACTGCATGGGTACATGGGGACACTGTATGGGACATGGGGAAACTGCATGGGACATGGGGGCACAAGCTGCTGTGGCACTGGCAGGGTGTCACTGGCAGGATGGAGCTGGTCCGGACCCGGGCCCAGGCGGGTGGCAGCGAGGTCCGCTGGGGTGGCACTCCCATGCGCGGAGCTTCTCATGTGTGGGCCCTGTTGTATTATGGCTGAAAAGTACAGTTTTCGAGGCCCTTTCCAAAAGTCACGCTCAAATGACTGATTCTTGCTGTTTGAAGGAAAAACAAAAATGCTGTTGTAGCGGGGCTGCAGATGCGGACAGGGCCTGCAGCCTCGCATATGCACACAGTAAAGGCTCCTGCTGATGTTTAGGACAAAACCATCCAAGGTTGTGCGTGGATTTACTTAATAAATAAAGTTTGTTAGGGCTGAAACCACAGGAAACTATTATTAAATATAATTGAAGTACCAGTAAATATGTTGCAAACTTCAGTTTCTGTGCTGGGCATTTTTAGTAACTACAAAAACTTCAAAGACAGGTATGTACTTCTGTAAGTATATAAATACCAGAGGTTACAAAGAGAATTGACCATCCATGTGACTGAGAAATATAAATGCTCCCTTTGATTTCAGTTTAATTGCATTCATTAACTATATATAGGCCACTGGAATCCTAACCTTGAGGTTTCAAACTCTATATGGATTGGGAACTGTTTTTTAAATTTTTATTTCTATAAATTTTAGGTTCCATTCACTTCCTTTCTGTTTTGAAAGCTTTAGCATCACAGTTGGAGTGTTTTCCTGCATCTTAGTCGGAAACTTCTCAAAGTTTCTTGCAAGAGTACAAGATCTGGAAATTCAGTGAAGAGCAAATATCATGGATATGTCAGCAGGGTCTGTGATTTAGCAGTATTTGTGAGACTGGTTTCTAATTGATTGAGAATGCCCAAAAAACTCTCGATCACTTGATCTTCCATGAATTTTAGTGAGTTTTGCTTGAAACTAGAAGCCTTCCTGGGAACAGCTGTTTCTAATACTATGGTCTAAATATAAATGTTTGAAACTCATTAGTTACCCCACAGTATAAGAAAGTACAGTGAAGCTGAGCAAAATTACAGATTCTGTTCCTCACTTTGAGAGCAAAAAATAATATATGAAGTTGAAAAAAAGAGCATTCTTTTAATGAGGAACATTATTTAATGTAAGATACTTTGTTTTCTTTAGCTCTGTCAAAGAGTATAGTAGGAGATACGTGTGTTCGGGAGGGAAGGGGGTGTTCCTTTCAATCTGATATCCACTTTAAAGGCCCATAAGGATATAATTTTCTTGAAACATAGAAAAGGTAATTTTCCCCTATCTTTCCAAAGATGATAATTATGCCTGTTTCTTTTGAAACAGATTTAAAAGAAAATAATTAAATGGGGTTTTTTGCTGCCACTACCACTGCTCATTTAGAAACAATCAATAGTGCTGCTTTAAAGAAAAGCAACAAGCAAACAACATTTTTCTGTCTTTGTTGATTGATAACTCCCAGTGAAGGTGTTTTGAAATATCTTAATATTGCTATAACTATAACTTCTATTTATGTTCATTTCACTTGTTCACTAGCACGTTCTTGACTTTTTATAATAAATCAAATGACCCTTCAGTCTACAATGCACAGAATTGAAATAGATTAGAACTGCAGTATGAAGCTATCAGTCTATGGACCAAACTATAAACATCTGATATATGTATTATGTATATGTTTTGTAGTCCCTCCTACTGTATCAAGGTTGTGGGGTTTTTTTTAAAAAAAAGCAGATAACCTTCTAACATGAAGGTTCAGTGAAACCGAGAGGAGCTAATATCCTACTGACATAAGGAGGTAACAGCCCTCAGATGTGAGCTGCTGCAGAGAACCATTTTGCATGGTGCAATGCAAAACATAGATGCAAGGTATAAGTCACTCTTTGCCTAAATAATACAGAACTATTCCAATGAAACATTCCAGAAATCCAGTGAGAAAAAAAAAGATATGTTCCTAGCAGAAAGAGTCCATTAAATACTTTTTTCCAGCAATCAAACTGTCTTTCCAGTTTCAGTACATCAAACAAACACATCATGTGTAATTAAGCTGTGGACATCTATATTGTAAGATGTTGTAGATGGTGGAAGTTTCCATAAATTCAATAAGCAACTGAATGAAATAGTAAGAAAAATAAAAGCATGAAAAACTTAGGTTTACATTTGGCTTAAGGAGACTGAGAGCTGCAAATGGCTGCATTCTGTGGGAATGTTCTCAGGATGTAGTTTCTATGTGCTTGGTTTGGTTTTAGATTCTTTCCATGGTATCTGCCTGAGGCAGCTGCTCTTGATTTTTGCCTTGAGGTTGGTTTCCAGTCCCTCTATTATGGAAACAGTTTCCTTCCAGGAAGGACCGTAGACTAAAGAGAAAAAAACTGGGGGGAAAAAAACACCAATTTGGAATGACAAATGAGGGAGGAAAAAACCTATTGGGGGAAAATGAAGACAGGGAGACAGAGTGAAACATTTGGCAGAGGACTTCAAGTAATGACCATCCTTCCTTGTAGATAGTCTTGGGCACAGTGGGTGTAGGACAGTAGGTAGTGGACTGTGGGTCCATTTTGGGTTTTTTTGTTTTGCTTTAGTTGGTAGTGTATGATATCAGTGTGTGTCTCCCATTACTTTAAGAAGACTATTGCATAGTGTGATTTACAGCCAAGTTCAGAGTTAAAATACCATTCATTATTCTCCACAGAGCTTAAAACCACTGTGTTTTGTGAATAGGTAATTATAGTATGATATTATGAGTTATCAATTAATACACAAAGTGCAAATTTTTATTTGATTTTTATGACCTTACTTACAGGTATCTTTTTACTTTGTCACCTTATTTCTTTGTAGACGAAATCTCTGGTCCATGTTACTTTCTGTAACAAAATTAATGTGAAGACTGCTAGCACTCATATATATTTTCCAGTCTATTGATTGTAGATGCTAGTGTTGGGAGCTGCGCTAAAAGTAGAATGTCATCTGCAACTGATTGGAGTGCCAGTTACAATCCTCTAATGTTTTTAATATACCCACTTCATTCAGCTTGTTGCGCATGCTTCTGTAAATATTTGTCAGTGATTTCATGTATTTTGTGTGAAGTTTTTTGTTGTGAAATTAAGTTGTTCTTATTTGATATATTGGTATTGAAAGAAAACTTGAGCATACTTCCACTTAAATTGGTAGTGACTGTATGTGTAACAAGTCTAATAAACACCTCCACAGGATACAGCAGTTACCTCATAAACAAGGAGAACCCTCAATTTCTGATCTAATTTATATCCATAGATTAGGTTTTAATGTACTTTCTGAAAGTGATTGTATTATGGAACAAACAATGATATCTTCAGTATGGAGTAAACAAACAAAAAAGGAGCAGTTGGTCTATGCATCAGTGTTAAAACATTAACTGTTTTGCCAATTCACAAGATGATAGGTCACCTTAAGATTTTTTTTTCTTAAAAGTGTACATGGGATTGCTTGATACCACAACAGAGTGAAGGACATGACAGCAAGAGAATGATTATACATAGCAGAATACCTATTAAAAAAGGCAGTCATTGTTTTCCTTCTGTGTCTTCAGATTTGCTCTTCATAATTACAGAAGTCATTGAAGCAAATTAATCTAGTTCTATATACTATTATTACACCAGATGCATGTTTCTTTAAAATACTTATTTGCTTGTTGAACTGCTTAAAAAAAGAAAGAAAGGAAAAAAGTGCATAGCTACTGTATATGGAGACCATTGCTTTATACACATGGGGCCTGGTCTATGGTCAATAGAAAGTCTATCAATTTTAATGGACTTGGGCCACGTTTATGGTTCTAAGCTGCATGTATATGTATTTTCTGTAACAAGATGTAAAAGATTTTTGAAAATGATGAGTTATTTAAAAATCAATTTCTATAACTGAGATGGCAACATGCCCGAAGTGTTCTTACCCTGCCACTTGACTCCACTTTAATTCACATGATGAAATTTTTGGAGTTTGGATTTGCCTTTTTAAACTCTCAGTAGTGTAAGCTATATGGAAATACCTTTCTGGTTTAAAATTCAGTTATTTAAAGTTTATTTGCCCTCTTTGTCTGCCTGTGTTAAAATATCATTAACTACTGCATACTGATTTTTCCCCAAGGGATTTCAGCTTCATTCACTGAATGGAAAAAAACCTGTAAGTCATGTGATGAATTAAATACTTTTCTGAATGACTTCTGCTTTATTTGTTGCAGAGTTTGGAATATATTCTTGGTGAATGAAGCAAGAACTATGGAAAGGAAATTTAAGTGTAAAGGTAATTGTACTGCTGCCCAGTAAATAAAGATTCTCTTTCCTTTTATGGACTTTTTATGTAAACTTAGAAGCCATTTGTTGGAATTTTCTTTCTGTGGGGCTTTTTTTTTTTTTTTGACATAACATGCATGTTACTCTATGCCAGCCATCTAATTTAATTACATTGATACCATAAGCTGCTGGCTAAAGAGATCATCCCGATCTGCTCTGGCCAGTCTCAGAGCTGTGAACTTGAAGGACTGCTGCTGCTAATTCTGTGTGTACATAGTCAGACAGATCTGTTGAAAATTTAACATGCAAAAAAAAGCCCACATAAAAATATTATTTTGCAGCTAAATCAACTGTGAATCCAACTCACTGAACAGCCTTGAAAATATAAGTACCAGCACACAGAAGGAAATAGGGATGCATAGACAGAGACAGCAAGGCTACCTCTTTCTGTTGATGGTTGCAGAGCCTTGAGGGATTAATCTCACAAATTAGACATCTAAATTAGGTGTCAGTCATTAAGCAATATGATTATCCTGCATATGTTCTGCTAGGAATTTGCATTTGAGAGCAACATTGCACTAAATGCTAAACACTATCAATGGAACCAAATTTAATGGAAGTTGAACCTTGAACATACAGAGTACTGAATGCAGTACTCTGAAAAATCAGGTCTTGAGTGTATTACACTGGAGAGCCCAAACTGTTGAACTGTTCTGGCCTAAATATTTCAAACTTAATTTCTCTCATGCACATATATATGAATTAAAAAATAAATATATATACGCACACATGCAAAAAAGTATACACAAATATACATGACAGAGGAGATGCTTTGAAAATAACATAAACTAGTATATATTTTCTTGCTCGTACTTATGCAATAAAATTTGATGGTAATGCTTAGAATGTATGACACAAGCAGCTGACATTAAAGAATAAGTGAGGCCAAATTTTGAATTTAAGGGTTAAAAATAAGTAATGAAGAGGTGCACTATTTTCTATGTACGGCAAAGCAAGGAAAAATTAGAAATTAGGTACTGTTTTGTAAGTACAGATAAAGAGGACTGGAGCAAGGTTGTACATCAAAATGTATAGTATGTCTAAGTTTCTCAGTGTCTGACATAGTAATGGTAATATTGCAATCTGTAAATATATCAAACCAAAATTATCTTGTAATACAACTAGTGAAATACTTTTACTGATTGCCTGGTTTTTTTGTTTGTTGGTTTGGTTTTTTTCTGATTAGCAACATTTTATAACTTTGCAGTGTATTTCCCAAGCATTGTTATGAGAGAGCAAGGCTCTACTGAATTTCCTATTATTTTTATTAACTTGTCAGAAACACAGTACCTCAGAGTAACTAATTAGCTTGTCTGTATCTCTTCTTACAGCCCGAAGTATTTCAAATAGAAAGGTAAATACAAGGCTAAAAGTAGCTCCAGTATTGTGCTTTATTGCTTAAAATCTTTAAAAGAGGAACAAATTCTGCCTAAGAATGAATCATGAAAGAGATAACATGTCCCATAAACTCCCTGACTTATTGATTTATCCAGTGTCTGACACCTGGCAATAGAAACTTAAATTCGTAAAATTGTGTGCTGTTTTAGTAGTCTGGGTCTCTTTTCTGTTTACTTCCTTTTACTCACACAAAAAGACAAGAAAAGAGCCAAGGTTTGCTTATATAGCTTTCTGAGACTCACCAATGCTGTTTTGAGTTCAATAAGAGCCAAGAATTATTGGCAAACTTGAAAATTAGGACCTTATTATGTGTAGTCTGAAACTCTTAAGCATATAACAGCTTCTAGAGGACTTTGAATTATTTTAGATCAGATAAGCTTTGAGGACTGACAGAAGTAGATTAAGGATGATTTTTGTTTCTTTCCCTCTAGTAGTGACATTTCTATTATCACCTTATACTTATGGAATTATATTGAATAGCTGAGATTTCTTTTGTGATTTGTCTTCTAAAATGCTAATGCTTTATTGCCCAAATATTCTCACCTCTCATTATGTATTGATTATTTTCATTATTAAAGAATTGAAATATTCTTTGAGTGACTGTTACCACAGAATCATAGAAATTTTGAATGCAGCTAACCTCAATATTATGTAGTCAACCTGGTCAGGTATGTGATAGTATCAAATATAACTGCACTGTCTCATACGGAAATATTTTTAATTTTTTATTGTAGATTTTCATAATGAGGTTTTCATAGTCTCCATTGTTTTAGTATTTTACTCCACTTGAACTTAGAAAGTTTGTTTCAAATATTTAGTTCCAAGCTTATGGATTGCAAATGAAAACATTCTTTTCTGTATACTTTGAAGAAATGAGAAAATGATAAATCACTGCCTTTTTTACTTGCTTGAGGATTACTGTAATGCTGATCCACTTCTCCTGTTTTTCTTTGGTAGTATATGGAAGCCCAGTTCTTTCAGTCCTTTCTTGGAAGTAATTTTTCTGAAAGGGTTGTAATTTCTTTTTGCTCTCTATACTTTGCCACATCTTTCTTAAAATCCAGTGCAAACACTACTTCAGCTGAGGCATTTCATTTTGCTGAGTAGAATAAAATTCTCACGTTTTCTAAGCAAGATTCCTGTGTGCCATTTCGCAAATTAACTAATAAAAAAAATCACACTGTGAGTTTTAGTCTGCCTTTGCACACTCCTCAGTCTGTTAGGCTAACTCATAGAAGCAGCATCAGAAAGGGAAAGCAAAGTATGTGTGGCACAGTGAATATGCTAGTCTCTCATAGTAGGGGATTTAGTGTGAAAAATGCAAGAAAATAAGAATGCAAAATACTAATTGATGAACACTGTACTAAAGATATTAGATATTTTTTTCATGGAGCATTGCAGTAACATTACAGTTTCTTGAGTCTTCTATTTCTTCTGATACCCATTTATTCTTTCTAACATGTGTAAAGTATATTTGACATTTATAATAATGGAATTATTAGGCATGTTACTGACATCAAGGTTTAAGGGACTGGGTGACATAGGGAATTTATGTTCCACTTTAATCCATTTATCAGCCTCCTCTGGGAACAGATTTTAAATCTAACTCAAGCCATACCAAAAAAGCAGGGGAAAAGCCCCTGCTTAATCTAACAGCCTGGAAAACATGTAAATGTATGAAATTGTTGTCTAAGCTTCCCCTCACTCCTTGTATTTTTAGGAAGGAAAATATTAATTGTTTATATGAGGATGTTCTCTTTGGAATCGTATGGCTACTTTTTCAGATGTGTTGTTTCCCAGTTCAAGAATCAAGAGAGAAAATGATACAGATGAATTATTTGAAACACTAAATAATTGAAAGATAAATATAAAAATATATAATTCCATAGAGTAGTATTTGCCACTAATTACTTATTTGCACATCAAAGCAATTTTAATTTCAATTATAAAAAGAAAAATTACAAATTTTAGATTACTGGTATTTTGGGGTGCGGTTTTTTGTGGATGTTGGGTTTTTTGTTTGGTGATTTTTGTTTGTTTGTTTTAATTTTGTCAGGAAGGAAAGCTTTTGAGTGTATTCCCATTATACAAATGTGTACGGTAGCACTAAAACCAATTGCTCCAAGAATATGTGAAGAGACAGTGTAGGTTGTCTAAACTTAGGCAGCCCTGAACTAGGTCACCTGTTACCCTGTAATAAAACTAATTTATTCTTTCTGATCTATAAACTAAATGAAACTTCTCCTTTGTTAGTAATGAGATGTATAGACCAGCTTCTAAAGTCATCTAGGGTGAATCCAAAATCATTTAATGGTAGCCAAGGTGATGTAATCACGATCAGAATTGGGCATGTTGTACAACTCATAGTGAGTTACCTAAGTCAGTTACCTTTATAATGTAAGGAATGGTAAGAGAAGAATTATTGCCTTTATACTTGACATTGGCATTCAGGCATATATCTGGAAAAATTCAACTTGGGAACCGTGTAATGTACATATTTGGTCAGGATAATTTGCTGCATACTGAGATGCCAATCTTGTGGTTTAAGATGAAAAATACACTCCCATTAGTCAAATATTTATGAGTAGAACCCAATGTGTTTAAACCTTGTTGACCTTTACATAGTTATGACATATATATCATCCCTTGGTTATCCTTACCGTTGCTTTGTTCTGGAAAAAGTAAAACAAGAGGTTAAGTAGTCCCTAAGGGTAAGTTAAAATGTAGACTATTGCCATGTTGCATGGCTGTCTTTCAAGAGAAGTTGATGAGACTGCTCAAAGCAATAAAAGACCTTGCTAGATGATGCCGTTCAGGAAAAAAAAATATTTTTGAGAATGAGTTTAGTGTTCCCATGTTTAGTGTTCTAATACTGTAAACACTATATCTGATAGAATTTGTGTTAGATGTGTAAAGTGTAACTCCTGCTTTTCTCTTTAAGCATTCATATTCAAAATTAGTTTAAAATCTACTCTAATTTGCTGATACATTTTAATGTTCTTTCTGGTTGAGGCCAGAAGGAAAGCCATCATGATCATTAAGTGTGATCTCCTGAATAATAGCTATTTTAAGTATTTCATTAAATTAATTGTTGTGTATAATTCATCACCTGTAATTGAATTAGAGGGCATCTTTTAAAAAAAATATGGTTTTAATTAAATAATTTAAATAAATAATTAATTCTTGATTTAAAATCATCCAGAAATACAGACTCTTACTAAGTTCTTTGTGGTTAATTGCTTTTGCTGTCAAGTGTAAGTAGCCTGTTTTGAACTTTTTTAGCTATATTTTTATCACATAGTTTTGCTGTTGCTTGTTTTCCTGATTTTGGTAGGTTGTATGGTAAATATATCAATTTAAAGTCAGTGTTGCTGCTCAGGTCACCTCTTAAACTGCTCTTTGAGAAGTTAAACAGATGAAATTCATTAAAGCTCCAAACACTAAATGTGTTGCTGATGTTCTTCAAAGGCCTTCTTTAAGCATTTTCTCTTGTAACCAGGCTAGATCTATGTACAGAGGCTGTGCATGTTTCCAGAGAGCATAGTAGACTATTGTAGATAAGAAAATGGTACCAGTTGGAAATATATATCGAATAATATATTCATGAAAGATTTATTCTATGAGATTATAGGAATAAATACATAAATAGTATAGCATGAAATTGTCATTTACATGTAGATGCGTGTTACAAAGCTCTCTGGATTTTTATTAAAAATAAAGGGGACTGCCCTCAACAAGGTACCAACAAATACCTGTAATATCATTAAACAAACTAGAATTTTATCCATGTCTAGTTATTCTTATCTATTTATATTACTTTAAAACTGTTTTTAAAAATTTAAAAAGTACTTAAAATTTTAAATATTAATAAATATGTCATGTAATGATTTCACCACAATGGTGCTTAAAGCATTGTACTTCATTCTGTCTCTAGTCATGTTCTCACAATATTGTCCTCTGCAACTACCAGATGCTCTTTGGCAAAAAGGAAGAAGTTAATTAAACAGAAGAAAGAGTATAAAATTAAAAATTAAGCCTGTCAGAAGAAGACTATCAGAAAGAACCAGAGACAACTATCCCAGGCAGCATGTGGTGCCTGTGAATCTACATGAGGCAACTGAAGGGGACAGAAATGTAACGTCCTCTGTTCCATTTCTCTCAACCTGTTCAGTAAAGGTACATTACAAGATAAAAATGATAATGCTTTACTTGTTTTACCTTGCTACATGGATCACAGGAAAAGGGGTGTTATTTGTCAGGAGGTCCCTTGTGTTTTGTCTTTTCTTGTTTCTTAGTGACAGTACAAGAAGAGATTAAATGGATTTTATCCATGGACATTAAACATTATGAACATATTGTGGTGAATTTTACTATGAATCTTTACTTGTGCTTGAGTGTCTTTTAGGCAACTGTTGTGTTTATTCACATGCTAAGAAAGAAATGCTTATTCTATCTTGCTCTATAATTTTGAAGTTAATCCAACTGGAAATAAATTTGCTTTTTAAACATTTCTTGAGCTTTTGTAGAGGTTGAAATCTAGTGGTCCATCTGAGTAGTCTCATGATATCTTTGGATTACTAAATGTACTTTGAAATAACTTTAATTCTCCTGAAGTTCAACAAGAGGAAATTGGAAGACCTACATCTTTGGAGGAATAACCTCAGGCACCAGCATGTTCAGGGGTCCAGCAGTCTTGAAAGCAGCTTTACTGAGAAAAATGGTGTGATCAAAAACTGGAATGTGTTGCCCAGAGAGGTTGTGAAATCTGCATCTGTGAAGTTATTAAAAAGTTGACCAGACACAATTATGGATAGCTAGCTTGAGACAACCTGTCTTTAGCAGGGAGAAGTTGTATGTCATGAAGTTCTAAACAGTTCTGTAGATCTGTGAAATTTGAATGGTGAAAGAGATGGTTTTAGTCAAAAACGGGTAAGTGCATTTTGTTTAAACCCACTTACAACTAATAGGACAGTATTTTTGATCTAACTCTTTATCCTTGGTATAAACACCAAAGACTCCATTTCAGTTCTCCTGATGGTGTGAGTTTCAGAGTCTGTGTTTCATGGATACACTCTTGGGTGGATTTGTTATTTAGTCATTCATGTCTGGCAGATTATTTGGCTGTAGACAACAACGTTCAACTGTAACACAACTTTCAGAATAACTTAAATTTTTGAGTTACGTTCTTTCGTCACTTATTTTGCAACTTCAAGACTCATTACTTTGTAGTCCTGCAAGTTATGGCTAGTCAGTGATACTAATGCAGGAACAAGTTAGCTAACCCTTTATTATCTAGACATCCTTCATAAATATATGGAGGCAGAAGTAAGATGTTTGGGTTTTTTTTCTGTGCTGAGAAAATTGACAATGCAATTGCTTCAGATGGAAAATGTAGGTTTTTATAGCAGTTAGGCTATGAGGGCCTGCCAGGGAAGTTCTGCTTGCATTCTGGTAGAGCATATGATTAGAAGAGTAGCCAGAGAGTATGTCATGTGTAGGGGAATCTCAGCTGACCTTAATATTTTCTCTGCACTGGAAACTTCCACGGAAATACATTGGTGACATAGAAATTTTTCCTGTATCTTGTGGACACTTTTCTGCTGCCTTGAAACTAATTGTGTATTCACCAATGTACCTAAAGCAGTGATTTGCACACTGCCTGCAGAAAATAAATGCATAATAATAGAGGAAAATAAAGCTTTCAGTGTTGGATATATATCCTCATAAAGCCTTTTTCAGGCTTTAAACAACTGAAGTTTTGATCTGAGCTGTGACTAGTACTGTATATGGTCATCATGTACTGATGACTCCCAGAACAGGCCTTTTTCTCCCTTTTTCCCAGTTTTTAGAGATGTCAGATAAAGACATATATACTGTCAGTGGATAGAATGCTTGCCTTTCTTGTAAAAATATTGCATACTATCTATGAATGACAGCCCTTATCCTTAACTGGGTTTAAGTATTATATTTTTTTCCAGTGATGATATTTGGTATACAACCTAGGCCTAATTTCTGAAGATCAGTACTGATTAATTTCTTACGAGTCTTTGATTTACCACAGCTAAGTAAAATTCAGAATTTGCATCACTAGAAATTTTTAAACAAATTTAGTAATTTTTAGAAAAAAGGTAGAATTTTAGGAAAAACCAAATTGAACTTCCTTATCTACACAAACAGATATACATGGGTGTGAGCTGCTCTTTCTGTGCCTTGAGCTGGTCAGTGTGAGTCCAGAAAACAGATTGCTGTGTCAGTGTTGATGGTTTGTTAATCAGTGTGCTATTTTGCTTTGCAGGGCTTATCCAGCAAGCTTTGATATGTGGTTTCCCTGACAGCCTCAAAATGTGGATGTGTGATTTCTGTACCCATCTGTATAAACATGAATGTGAGTTAGTCAGTGAATGAGAATGAAGTTTAAATAGCTTTGGTCAAAAGTAATTGGAGAACAACATCTCAAAGATTTGGGGTGAAATTTGATTTTGTAAAATGCAACTGAAAGTATAAATAGATTAAGAATTTGATTATGCAGTCCTCAGAAGAGGAAAGTTTCCAGTGAAGATAATAGTAAGTATTTGTGGCAAAGGTTAAAATTTCTGGAGTGACTATTTGTAAAATTCATGGTTCATTTTTAAATGCTAAGGCTTCAGCATTTTTTTTTGGCTGTTTCTCACTTGAGGAACTGGAAACCTGTTCCCTATTTCTAGTAACAATTAAGGCTGATAATTAACTGGATTAGTTATTCTATTATTTTACAGCTGTGCATAATATGTCTTTTATATGCCACAATGCTTTTCTATTAATACCTTTGAAGAGTTAATCCTCTGAGTTCTAATATCACCCTTCATGTCAAAACTGAGGTTAAGTTTTTATGGGAAAAAAAATACAAAATTGAGTTGATTTTCACAGTTTCCATATACAGAGGGGAAACTTTACTGGTTAGTCCAATGGAGTTTTTCTTTCAAAACTAAAAAAAAAAAAAAATTAGAAGGGGAAGAATGCTAGCACACTAAGGGAAATAAACCACATTTTTAAACCAAAATTATGCAAATCCAAAATTTTTGCATCTTTTTGGTCAGTTTTTTAATCCCATTGTTCTTGATAGTGAAATACCAGTGAAACTTCCTTGGTTAAGGAATTTTTAAGTAGGAATTTTAATCTTCCTGTTTATTGAAATGCAGGACAGAACAATGAAAAAGAAACTGCTTCAAATCAATCCTGCTATTTTAAACTATTTATAGGATCACTAATCAAAGCATCATTCATAAAAACCTTGGGAGAATAGAAGGCTATACCTTATGTGCACTTATTTATAAGTGTAAGTGTTCTTAGGCAGTATCCTCATGGTTGGCACTAGCTCTTATCTGTCACTGTTACCATATATAGTAATCTTTACTGATAAACTTAGCCTGTAATCAATAATTTCGCAAGCTAGGAAAGTAAAACATAATATAGTCCTTTGAATGAGAGTTATGTTAGTTGACGAGTTTGTAAAAACAATATGACACTTGTCTTCTAAATAATACTGCAGAAGTCTCTTGTAAATCCTTTGGCAATTTTTTCTAATTCTTTACAAGTTGTAAAATCATAGCTGAAAGGCAGGCAGAAGTGGAATGCACGAGTAAGACATCTGTTATTGTTATATCAATGATGATGTATAACCAGCTCTGAAGTAATAACATTTTAACAAGGACCGGAGTCTTATTCATCCAAAATGAGATCTCATCGAATTCCACATCTTCATTTGCTGCATTCATAAGAATGAAGTTTATAATTATAAAATCTTCTCAATTAGTGCTTGTAGGACATCTGAGGTATGCTACAGTCTGGTTTGGATTAATGGATTTGCCGCCAAGTCATAATTTAACAGATAGAGGTGTCTGTAAACTAGCTTCAAAGCAATGTATTTGTGTGCTGCTTATAAAATAATATTCACCATTACTAAGTACAGTAGTGCTATATTTTATAAGATCAGCTCTGTGAAATGTGTATACTATTTATGTATTTTCTAGTCCATTAAGGACAAGCAGCATGCTTGTCCTTATGCTCCATTTAATAAAAGATTTACAAGCCTACAAGAGCTCTATTCCAGGACAATTTTGGGGTGTAGATGCAGCTGTCTTTTAGAGATTGTGTTATTGTGTTTACTCGGAAAGAAGTTCTTTTAAACTATATTTTAGTGTCACATAGAATTCAACAGGTTAAACTTTCTACTTCCATGAAATTGATACAAAGCTGTTAAATAGTGAGACAACTTCGGAATGGCAAGAAACTTCTCGCTGCAGCGGAAAAAGAGAAATGGGGAGAAAATATATAGTTTTTAGCCAGGCATCAGTAGAAACAAAGCTAAGCCATGGAAGAACTATCTGTGTACTTCTTTCTTTCCTTAAAGCCTTTTGGTTTAATCAATGGTAAAATGGGTAATTGTGCACTTTAGTATATTTCAATTCAATTACAGATTCATCCAGTAACAGCTAGTTAGCTCTTCATTTTTGTGACTTCACTGTGGAATTAATATGAACTGAAAAAATGAGACTTGTGTCATTGTTCTGTATGATTGAGTGTGAAGGTTTTGACTTTATTCTAACAGCCCATGGGACTTGGTCCAAAAATGTCTGTGGGATTTGGTCCAAAAAGCGAATGATCCAAAAGTTCCCTGGTAGGGCTTTTAAACTCAGTACTTAAGCCTTCAAGTTATCTGGCTTTCAGTGTACATTGTGTTACTGATGCAGCAGTATAATATTTTATTCCTAATCTTATTACTTTAAAGATATCTTTGTAACTATAAATCTTTTGGGCCTTTTACTGAGCTAGATTCTTACTGGAATTAGAAAAATTGGTTGATTTGCTCTTGAAGATTCTGCTCAGGTTTTCTTTGCAGGAAAAGAGAAAGTGTATTGCCCTTTACCTCAGTTCCAGGCAATTCAGAAGTGTATTGTGTATTTTTCTGTCTTTTATTAGTACGTATTAATAGTGAGCCAATATTTACCACAGTATGCATTTGTTTTGCTTCAAAGGTATCCTAGTTCAGAGGAATACCTATTTTTATCTTCTAAAGCCAAGAAGATATACCTGGTTTTGTTACGTTTTTGAAAAACATTGTATTATCACTATGCTATGGCTTAAAGAGCAGAATATACCTCCCTTTGTCTTTTAGAGATAGTTGCAAATGCTGCTTCACTTATGGAAGAGCTGTTAAACAGATCCAACTGAAGAACACCCAGGGGTCTAGTATATATTTGGATATATTAGATACATTCAGATTCCTGAAATATTATTAGAGAGAGAAACCCTACAAGGACTCGTGTAACCATGGGAAATTAACTTCCCAGGTATAGACAGAGTGGAGAACAAATGTTACTGTTAATGTCAGAATCCAGTTACATATTTGTGATGACTAACCTTATTTCAATGTCTTTTCACTAAATTTATAGCCTAGAATGTCGTTCTTAAACTTAATTTGTAGTGTAATGAAGGCATTTATAAATTAAAATTAAAAAATGTCTAGTGAGACCACAGGCATACTGAAAATGAAAATATCAGATGCTGGAATAATGCTCTTCAAGGAACCTTTTAGGGGACTATCTTATTTAATATTTTCGTTTATGACACTGGCAAAACCAAGTAATGCCAAAAAAAAGTGGTGTTAGAGTAGGCCAGAGATAAGCTTTCATGCAAAAATACCTTACTGCTGGGTGACCTTGAAACATGTAGTAATACAAAACTGTGAAAGTCTGTAATATGAGGTGCAAATAACAAGAATTTCTGCTGTAAATTACACTTTTTGACTGTGAACATGTAATGAGCTGGAGACTCTTGTGGATCTGATGTATTTATAGTAAAGTCAGGTAAGTATTAATTCCAGAGTACAAGAGTTTCATATGTCTGAACATCACCTGGAATACTGTGTTGCATTTCTGGTTATCTACTTTCAATAAAGATGAGTTCAACTGAACTGGGTTGCAGCTAAATGAAATAAGGAAAAACCTCAACAAAACTGAAGAGCTTAGTTTCCAGAGTCTATTAAAACACAGACTGGGAGGTGGTACCATAGTTGCTCATGAAAACATGAATGGATGATAAAATCCAAGGCAGGGAAAAGAACTGTATAAAGTAAATGGCAGTTATCAAAGAGCAAATTATCATAAACTGGGCCATTATTAAACATGAACTGAAAAACTATGTTTCTGCTTGTAAAATGAAGAAGAGATTGCAGCTGCCTTATGAATGGCTGCAACAAAGAACCTAGATAGTTTCCCCTACAAAGCACAACACACCTTGGTTTCTTAATTTTGCATGTATGTTTTTTTGTTTCAGTCTTTTTGCCTCTATTTCAGTAGATAAACACCACTCAACAGTCTCATAAATAACATAAATAATTATGTAGACTGTTTTCCCAGGTAAGGCACAGATTGCTACTGTGACGTTCTTTTTCTACTGCATTTCTCTTCACTGACCCTCAGTGAAATCTATTCTTCATTGTTTGATGAATTAACTGTTCTCTTTCTCCTCTTATTGTAAGTGCTTAGGTCCACTGATGGATCAAAAATTACTTCTATTATAGTATTTGGTTTGTTTCCTGCAAGAAACTGATAGTGAAAAAGGTAGACAATACAACTGGCCTGATATTCTCCTTCCCTTGCTTGCCTCGATCTGGAGTTCTCTGTTGTGCATGAATCAGGACTTTGTCTTTAGGGAGTCATTTCTTCATTCATGTTCAGTGAATATACCTTTAACAAAAATAATCTTTCCTTTTTTTCTGAAAAAAAAATAAAAAATCAGAGCTATAGGCATACCATGTGAAAGCTCAGCTTTATGCTTTAAAAATATCTTTAAAATAAAGAACATTGCTCCTTAAGTTTCAGAATTCTTAAAGTACAATGAACCTGTAGTTTTATTATGCCATGATTTGCCTTTTATCTGTCTCACATTTTTAGTTTGGTTTTCAATGGACTTCAAAAAAATACAAGAGGTCTGTCCATATTATCTTTTATTGGATCAAATGAAATATTTGAAAAAAATTAGGCTTGCTATCTTCCATGTGTGAAATAGAATCAGCAGCAAAATAAAAGCTGAGAACAGTTGCTCAGAAATAGCAGACGTATATCAATTCAACCATATTAAAAAAAAAATGCAGTTGGTACTTTTGGAAGAGACAGGATAATATGGGGCTGGGGGAGAAGAGAAGAGAAAGACAATTACCTCTAGGGGAAAAAAAGCTGTTTGTTGTTGGTGAAACACAGGTTAGTCAGGGAGAGAAGGGAAGGAGATTAAAATGTGCTATAAAACCACTCTCCTGCATCCATGATATTTGGCATCCAGTAGAATTACAAGTTTTGCTTACCAAAATTTCAAAGATGTTTCTAGTTTTACCTGAGCTTAGGGGCATGGTATGTTAGCAGTCAGAGAGGAAGGAATGAGAGATCAGGAACACAGTGACTAGTGAGAGGTATTCACAGATGGGTACTTTTTTTCCTCTACAGACCACGCCAGTTCACTCTGATATGTAGGTTTTGCTTAGTTTCATAGAGATAACAGCTGTTGCAATGGCAAGTTACTGGGATAAACTGTATTATATTCTTGAAAGTGCAGCTGTAGAATTGAAAGATAGTGGTGGTTCTGCAGTAATAATAGAGATATATTATCAGATGTTACATTTCTTGCTCAAGTATGGTCTTCATCCATTCAGTGTCTTTGGACTGTAGCTAGGGTGTTTCTGATGGTGAGTTTTCTGAGGCTAGATACTGTTAGAGGGCCAAGGTCATTCTTGGAAGATATCTCCAAGTGGCATCTTCTCCTAGAATTGCTTATAATAGGTTTATGATTTTCTCTTGAAGTACCAATGTTATTTGACAGCTGTAATTCCTTCTGTGATGCTCAGGCATCTCTTTCAAATAAACGTGATCTTTTTACAGAGGTGTGATTTTTGACTAAAAGCCTTCTTTGGATAGTTAATGGTTCTGTGAATGGTATCACAAGATTTTTCTTCAGGGATGGCATCTGAGGTTGCCTGATTTGTGTGTGTGTGTGTGTATGTGTATCAGGCGGTTTTGCAAGACAGAGTTCAGTTTGTTAGTCTGTGTTTTTGTGTGTCTTTTAACTTGTCGATTAATATCTTTGATCTTGACCTTAATACCTAGAAAGGATCTTAGCATGGGAGTATTTCAGAGGCAGTTTGACAAAAGAGTCATGATTATTGAATGTATGATTTCAATTAATGAGGAAGTCCAGTTTTCTAGTCATGGTGATAAGAATGTTACTTGTATGTTATATGATGGACTTAGTGCTACATATCTCATGGTCAATAGTTGTTCTTTTATTTAGCTTTGAAAGCTGCTGCTTCTGCTTAAGACATGAGGAAAGTTTCTGCATCCTAGAAGTTTTTGTAGGGTGGTCAACAGTGCCCACTACCTTAATCCTACTTCTGTCCTTAGACAGTTTTTATTACAACAAAGTGCTGTGGGAGAAATAAAACCTTTTTGCCTTTCAGGCCCCCTTTTTCTTAGTTTATCTGCACTCAAGCTGACCTCTGCTAGCCCTGTTTCTAATTCTCCTCATATACTCATTTTTAGTAGGGGATATATGTTGTAAGTAACCAAGGTCAAATTTCTGAGCCCTTGTGTGTTAACCAAATGATTTCTAGCCCCCTTTAATCCTTTCCTACACCAACAACTGTAGTAATAAGGGTCAAGGGGCTGCTAGGGATTGAGGTCATTAGCTTTTGGGTTGTATTTATTCACTTTGTTGGTGTTTTCACTGGTCAGTCTTAATGGATATTATCCATTCAGTTGTATAGTATTAGAACAGCATTTGAATGCTTAATTTTTAAATTTATTTTACTTTGACTATAAATGATTTCTAGGTATGGGAAGAAATTGTCTTACTTTTCATTGGTGCGAACTGTCTGTATGTTAGTTTGAATACCTCAAAGTTAACGTGTGCAAAATCAGGCCCTGCTGAGGGAATGCAAAAACTCCATTGAGTTCAAGGAAATCTTTTAGGGTTTTCATTGATATTAATGATAATTTATTAGGGAATAATAAATGCCTATTATGGATCCTTACTGTGTGCAAGAAGTAAGCTGCTAGGTTTTATATTACTGCTTAAACCAGCACCTTTATCATTCCTTCAGCATATATTTATATTTGTTTGACAGAACCATCAGAGTACACGGCCTGAATCTTCGGGGCTGTTGCTATTTTGTAAATGTAGCAAAACAGTGAGGGCACACTATTACATAACAATAAGAAAAATAGAGATTTCGTGTCTGTCAGTTTGAGTCTTTAGTTGCCTCGGTATGAAAGCAAGGCTAAAATGTTAGATTCTTAGATTTCCCTCACTCTTATGCAAGGCAAGGTAAGGACAATAGACATTAGTACACAGACTGAAAATTTACGAATTTGTGCTTTTATGAACTTTGTCAGAAACAACATAATCACACAGCAGATCCCTCACTGACTCTGTCATGCTTTTAGCACTCTTTCTTCCCCTGTAGTTAAAATAGTTTGGTTTATGCCTTAATGTTGGAAATATTCTCAGCTGCTGCAGGTGAGAAGCAATCTCTGCACAGTGAGGAGAAAAGAGCTTATTGTATTTGGTGTTGCTTTTAGTGATATGGATGCTTGCTCACTAGGTATTGTACTGAGATCAGCTAAGTCATTTCATTAAAAAGTCCTTTAGGTAGTAGTTATATTTGGTTACCATCAAGTTGATGTGAATCTGAACCAGAAACACAGAAGTGAAAGGCTTTCTATCCTACTGACAATTTCCTGAGCCTTCCATTTTCCTATATTAAGAGGGGTTTTTATAGAGTGGAAAAATGTCCCATCATAAAGCTGTAAGGTTAAAACTGCAGTCCCTCTCCCTTTCCCAACACTCCTTAAACTGTGGATCTTGTTTGCTATGGGAAGCGAACTGCAGGAGGAAGCCAGATGGCAGCTGTATTGAGCTGCTGCTTTGTTGTGCAGGATGGGTGCCCCTCCTCCCTTCTCCAAAGCAAATGTTGATTCACGATTGAGAGTTTTATATATCTGAATGAGGGATTCATATGATTTTTTAAAATGTCTGTTCTTTTAATAGTTTACAAGAGAAATTGATCCTGGGCTCATAATAAGAAACAGTTTGAGATGTGTATGTGGCAAAATTGTATAATTTTAAGGTGGACTTTCTAAAATGGTACATATAACCATTGTTATTTTATTACTCTCACTTAAACTGACTGAAGTGCTGTACCAGCACAGCATACTTCTTGTGAATATTTCTAAATAGAAAAATTGATTTATATTTTGGTTTAAGGTAAAATATAATTATTTTGTCAGTAGTGGACTAAAACCCTAGAAATTGTTAAAATATTTCAAAACTAACAAATTGCCAGCCAAAGGATGTTTATTAAATTATGAAAGGAAGAGGCATTGGGTGGATGGACCTGATTTACTTCATAGAATCTACACTGAATCTTTGAGTATTTCACAGCACTATTAAAATTCTGCAATACTCGAAGGTTAATCCTCAAGGCTGATTTTTTTCTTATTTTTATTCAGACTTCTTCATAAAACACAACTGTCTGTAAGTTTGTATACTTTTTAATTGTTGACAGACATGTTTGATTACCATTGTATTTATGATGCAGAATAATTAAGAGTTATAGATTTTCAAGTGTGCCAAGTTGGATCCTCAGTTAAGAACACATATGTACATAGTGTAAGGTTTGTATGATGATAAACTAGAACTCTATTTCTTTCACTGATTACTAAGATCATCTTCTTGTAAATTCAAGAACAATGAGCAGTTGTAACTGGCAGAGCTCACCATAAGCCCTTTTTTCCTAAATATCCAGGACTGAATTTTCTTTAGTGCAGTAGTCAACAGCATGTTCTAGGTTGTGTCTTTTGCCACAAACTGCATTCAAAGCATGACAGAAATAGCATAAAAACATAAGAATTAGGAAATTGTTATTAACAAGCTGCATTTTTAACCACCATAGGGGATTTATTTAGACTGCCTAGTGTGCAGAATGTGTTTTTTAATGTAAATAGCTACTGAGAAAAAAATCAGATCCTCAGAAGAATGTCAGAAATGAGCCTTAACAAAATATTTTAAAGAGTCTATACCAAATAAAGTAGTGTGGTTTCCCCTGCTCTTTTCTTCTTCTTTTTCTTGCTGTCTTACTCTTGTTCTGATGTCAATTTGTATCTTTTATAACGGAGATATGAGAGAAAAGGAGTGAATAACTCCGTAGTATAGGTGGAACGAGTGAAATGAATTGGGTTGGAATGTTAAAACTGATATTCCTCCATCTCAACATACCACATTAAAAAGTACTTTGGGGTGCCTGGCATCATCATGACTAGTAATATAAGGAAATATCAGCAGCGTTCAGGATCATTCAGAATCGGTGTGCATATGTTTTATAAATAAATAAATATGCATTTATTTATATGCCTTTGTGCATATTAGAGAGACATAATAGACAGACATATATGTTGAAATCTATGTTTCACATCAACCCTCTACAGCATGCTTCATGAGGGAGACAAGACCCATGTGTTTTGCAGAAGCTTTTAAAGCTGTTTCATTTATTTTATTAGCCTTTAATGAATGTAATTAGAACCCAAGTAATTAAATGCAATTGTGCTCAGTATGTTCCTGTTGTAAATTGCCCTAAACAATGTGCATGGTGTGAACAAATTTGTGGGATTAATAGAGGATAGATAATGTTTTTGGATAGTATTTCACACTAAACGGCCGCAGAGAGAAACAAAGAAGCTGGCGCAGTGTCATTAATCTTAGTCAACTGGCAGTTCTGGTGTAATTTGCATGACTTAGGCAGTGACACAAGATGGGGCTAGCTTGGGATGGGTGTTAGATCACTAGGATACATATGTATTTATTTCTCTTTGGTTCTCTGATTTATAAGTAGAAAGAAGTTTGTTTTAAGAAGATGATTCATTCTGTTTTCATCTTTGTTTTTATCTTAGATTAATAGAATTACTGGCAGTATATTGTATGTGTTCCTTTGTTTTTATAGTTAGCATATTGGTTTATGGATATTAAAAAACATCTGTGCATCCTTATCATCACAGAAGAAAGGCAGATGTGCTGTGATTGGATAGTGTGTTGCTAGTGGAATAGATTTCCTTTTTCCACTCTGTCTGATGCGTCTTGTTTCCTAGCTCAAAAAAAGCCAACAGGAAACAGTCAGAAAATTCCAAATTACTTTCTGAAAAATGTTATAGTAGTCAGAGTTAGAATATGCATTTTTGTTCTATATTCCATTTGTCCATATTATTTTCTAAAAATTATTGAATGCATGCAATCTAACTGAAGTATAATGCAATAGCTATAACTTACTTCTTATATTTTAGTGGAATAACACATTTTCACAGGATAGTAGTGACCACTGCAGTTAATCTTCACATGAATTTTCAAAAGCCCTGGTTTAAGTGTTCTTAAACTTACAGAAAATGTCCATCAAAGTGAGCTGTTTTGCTGAAAGTCTAAACAGTGAAATATTTCACTAGTTTGCAGTTTTAGAAGAATGAGTCAAAATTTATTTTTAAATGTTTGCTGAGCATTTCTGCCCCAGACCTTAACATTGTTTTCAAAATACTTCCCTTGGGAAGCTAATATTTCTATATATGTTATGGTCCCATTTATGAGAAAAGCAACTATTGTCCAAAATTGTTCTTGACCCATGCCATGACACTAAAGTCTTCCTATAAACTTATTTAGTTGTGTATTATTCACTGAATGTTTTGACTGAAAATTGTGCCAAAAACTTATGAATGTAATGTCCCTGGAAGATATTATTTCATTAAATATGCTGCTTACACACACTCTATCATGTTGTTTTTCTGTATTTCTATGGCGTTACCTTATTCGTGCAGTAAAATTGACTGATAAGTAAACTGGGGATCTTCAGAAACTCTTGAGAAACTGCAGTCTTGACAGATAAACAGGATGGGAGTCCTGCTTCACCAGTATCAGTGGATCTTTTAATTGTAATTTTTCAACACAGGAAGATTGCACTCCAGCAAGTCTGAGGAAGAATCAGATAGGGTGTTCAGAGGCTGTCTAGCCAAGTAGTTATCTGTTGTGCAAATTCTATCAGCTATATATAAATATAACAACAAACACTGACAATGAAAATTCCCAGGCTTTCAGGCCACCTGAATCTGAAGCTGATTTATCCCAAACTGTCTTGTCTCCTGAACTCTGAGTAAACGGTGCAAAAGTAATTGGATTTAGATTAAACATAATAATTATTCTATCTTTGGTGAAAGAAAAGGATTAACCATCTATTGGTAATTATACAGATGGTTGTGATGGCAGCAAAAACAATTTGCTGCTAGCAATTTGGGAAAAGGTAAAATACTTAAGCTGTAGTGTATATTCATATGTTCTACCGTGGATTGTAATATAGGAAAGAAAGAATTTAAGGACAGCAGAATATGGTAAATAGAAACTCGCTGGATGGTCAAGCCCGGAGAGGGGTGGTGAATGGAGTTAAATCCAGCTGGCAGCTGGTCACAGGTGGTGCTCCCTAGGGAGAGCAAGTCCTGTTTAATGTCTTTATCAATGATCTGGACAAGGGGATCAAGTGCAACCTCCGTGATTTTGCAGGCGACATCAAGTTGGGTGGGAATGTTTATCTGCTGGAGGGCAAGAAGGCTCTGCGGAGAAATCTGAAGAGGCTGGATTGATGGGCTGAGGTCAACTGTATGAGTTTCAACAAGGCCAACTGCTGGATCCTACATGTGGTTCACAGCAACCCTAGGTGACACTACAGGCTTGGGGGAGACTGTCTTGAGAGATGCCTGGTGGGGAAGGACCCGGTGGTGCTGACTGACAGCTGGCTGAACGGGAGCCAGTAGTGTGCCCAGGTGGCCAAGAAGGCCAATGGGCCTACATTCAGTTCTGGGCCTCTCACCACAAGACAGACATTGAGGTGCTCAAGCACGTCCAGAGAAGGGCAATGAAGCTAGTGAAGGGTGTAGGGAATAAGTCCTATGAGGAGGGGCTGAGGGAGGTGAGGTTGTTTATCCTGGAGTAAAGGACGCTGACGGGAGACCTTATTGCTCTCTACAACCACCCAAAAGGAGGTTGTAGCAAGGTGGGGGTTGGTCTATTCTACCAGGTAACTAATGTCAGGACCAGAGAAAATGGCCTCAAGTTGTGCCAGGGAGGTTTAGATTGGATATTAGGAACAACTCTTTTACTGAAAGGGCTATGAAGCATTAGAACAGGTTGTTCAGCTTCGGTCACCATCTCTGAAGGTATTTAAAAGACATGTAGACATGACACTTATGGACATGGTTTAGTGGTGCTCCTGACAGTCCTGGGTTAATGGTTGTATTTTATGATTTTAGAAGTCTTTTCTAAAAAAATGAGTCCGTGATTCTCTGATTCCATGAAATATACCACTACATATATAATATTGCTTGGCTGACTTTAATTTTGATTCTTCCTGACTCCCTTGGTGTTCTTTCCTTAAGAAGTCCTAGATATTTAAAGTAGTTTTCCTCAGTAACCTTTTCATTTTAGAAGTACAATTAGATTTGTAGTTCTGAGTCTTCAATCTGTAGAATTTAGCATAATTTAGCTCAGGAAATAATGCTGTTTTAGAGACGTTGCAGTGAAGTAGAGACTGTAGTACTTTTTATACAGGAGCATGGTCTATGTTTTTTTCTGCTTATGTGATACATAGGTATGATTATCAAATAATCTTCAGTGCCAGCAAGTGCTGCTACAGTTTAGCCTGCAAACTTGTAAATGCAGTTTTATCTTTCAGCAATACAAGTTTTGTAGATCTGCACAGAGAACTAGCTAGTGGAGATAGCTCTGCTCACATTGAAAAGTCTTGAAGTAAAAGAGCTTGAACTCAACTTGCTTATATTTGTATCAACTCTGCAGCTGTCTCACCACACTACAAAACATTCTTGGTATTGTTTCTTAGCCAAAATATCTTTTAGGGTCGATAATTTAAAGCAGAGCAGTATGTTAATCCAAATATTAAGTAATACTTAAGAAGGCTCCTACTGGCATCTATGCAATTGAAACAATATGGATTTATCTCTGTTTTGGCTCAGCAATTATATTTTATTCTTCTCTCTTGTGGAAAAAAAGAGGTCTATTGTTTTTCCTTTGATGACCAGTATAGTGTGCAAAACAGCAAAAGTAATTAATTAACAATTCATGAAAGTTGTTGACTTCTATTAATATGCCATTGACCACTGTTCAACATTTAAAGACCAGGGACCATAATATTTATTATGAGGTCAGACATATCGATATAGCATTAAAATTAGTCACATTTAGTACACTACATAGCAATTATGTTAATGCAAAAAGTATCAATGTTACATAGTTTTCAAGTGGCAGAAAAGTTACATGATCCAGAATTTCTTCTTTGACAATTATGGAAGAATGTAGAGAAAATTATTTACTGGCTTTGCTGCACAAATGTTAAAGCACAATGGTCTTCTTACCTGGACTAATGAATTCTGTAGGAGGTAGCTCCCTTTTTCTACTCTTCAAATTATTAGCATATTTATTTTTACATGGAGTTTGGAGAACTTCATCGCTGTGATCCATTAGATGAGATTGCTGTAAGCTGTAGACTCTAGAAGAGTAAGGGGATTTCCCTTTCTTTCCATTGTGTTTATTCATAATGAAAATCTTGCATTCCTTCCTTCTCTCTGCATGGCCCTTTTCTTGTTCTGCACGTATTTAGTGTCTGCTCCATTAAATAAACTGTTTTTTGAAAACAGGAGTATATGGGAGAAGAGACAAGTATATCTGGCCTATCTATTTACAATCAACAAAGCTATATTTGGACATGGATACATTTAGCATTTAGCATATGTTTAGCATTTAGGTGTGAGGCCAAAATAGAGCTAAAACTTGAGTTCACTTTCCTGTTACTTAGCAATAGTAATTTTTCCTTTTGGTAATTCTATTGCTTCAGACTATATACACTATATTTCAGTTATCCAGCTGAAAAGAAGGCTGGGTTTTTTTTTTTATTCTGAGCAAAACTATGAGGATAGATCCTGAGTAAAATGTAATCAAGTTGGGATACTGATGAGAAGTTTGGTTTCATTTTCTAGATATGTTAAATGGTATACGAAAGTGGATGGACTTGAATTTATTTTACTTTAAAAGCCAAAAAATATTTTATAGATGTCAATTCATAAAAGCACAAATGCAAAACTGAAAGAATCAAACTTCCCAATTTCCCGCTTAAAGATCCTTAGAACTCACATTTGCAAAGCAATTCACAGATCTCCCTTAATTGTTTGATCACAGTTTGAGGTAAAAGGGAGACATAATTTCTTATTACACATGAAGAAGCTGAGACCACCGGTAAGATCTTCCTAGATCCTGCACTGATTCAGATGTCCTGGTACTGTTCTGAATCTTATTCTGCTGCTAGTTCTAAACTTAGTGCTCCTATCTCTAGTCTTGCCTAATTGAAAATTTTGTGTCTCCTCCCAGGCATTTACACTTCAGTGGCTTGAGGAAATACGAAAGCTATAGCAAGGGGTAGTTGTAACTTGTTAAATTTGAAATAAATATAATAGCTAGAAAAATTAAAATTTATTGGTAGTACTAAGGAGTAATACTTTGTACGCACATTTTCTGGAATAAACACGGTAATGATCGATATTGTTTAGAAAATTGTATTGGGGCAGTTTTTGTTGCTGAACTAAGTGGAAAGATGCTTTTGACATAGTTTTGTATTCACACTGAATTAGTTCAGTACCTTAGCAGATGAAATTGCTAGAACAGCTTCATTATGTCCTCTTCAAAATTTATTTTAAGACATTACCTTATGTGTTCGATGTTATTTATTATTGCTTAAACTTAGCTTTAGATTTTATTATTTTATTAGATATTAGTCTTATAATTACATGCTATATATTATTAGATATTATTAATCACCCTGTTATTACTTTTTTCTTGCTATTAAAGTGGAGAATACACACATAATTTAATGTAAATGTCAAGAAAGAGATATTCTCACTGAATAAGTAAAAATGCTTGAATTGTTCCCCATTGACCTAAACCAGGTGAATATATAGAACTTGCTGGCTAAGAAAAAAAAATTATTTCTTTCTCTTGTCTTCAAATTATCGGCCTGTTAAGAATGGAAATGCAATAGATTGTAGGATGTTTTTCAACTATATTGATATTCCAGATGCTCCAGCACCTTGCACAAAGAGCAAATGGGATAACCACTACTAGGCTCTATTTGCTTACTGTTAATATTGTAATTTTTGTTCCATCAACACAGTGTTCAGATGTCTACATGCATGTGCACACATAAACACAGGAAGAAATAGGCAGTATTTACTACTGAGCTGAACTTGCTGCAATGAAAGGTGTACTTCTGTAGCAAGGAAATTAGAAAAAGTTTTGAGGCAACATCAACATCCAATACCAATTTTAAAATATCTTCCCATTACATTTATTTGTTATCCTTCAACAAGTAAGTGTCCAACTAGGATGAACGAGTGTGAACAGTACAAAGGACACTCACATTCTTGTGACCAGCTACATTTTTTGTGTCACGGTGTTGTTTTAATATGTTTGAGCTGTAAAATATTAAAATACTTTCATGAAAAAGACTATTTTTGTGGAAGAAAAAACTTTTATAATTATAAAACTCACTGATTTTTGTACCTGAATGAGGCTCTATAACTTGGCAGGGAATCATCATAGCTAAATGTTCACTGTGTTTATTTTTTATCATAAAATACAGACCTTTCCCTTCCTGTTGATCAGGTGCAGTACTATAATTGAAAACAAAAGTTGCATGCTCAACACACAATTCCAGCTCTATCCTGCTTATTTCTCTATGCTAGTAGATGCAAGAGACAAACCCTAGTATCTTTGCTAGTAATTAATGAAATCTATTAAGAGGGAAAAGAGCCCTACTGGAAATATAAACCCTAGTATATTATTGCACATTATTCATTACACACAACTTCGTTATACATATTCCATGTAATGTTTATATGGGATTTGTTTGAAATATTTAGCTTAACAATAGAAAAAGCGCAAAAATTCATACACTTTGCCATAATTATTAAATATTTCACTTGCATTACTTGTTTTCAAAATGAAATTGTTTTCTTGTATTAAAAAGTTCCAAATTAAAATAAAGATGATATAAGTAAGGAGTGGACAAGAATATGAGTGAATGTCAAAAGATCCAAAGCCTATTGTGTCTATAAATTTCAACCCAACTCCAGTTAGTCTTTTATTTATACACAGAGATAAATAGAATAATAGGATTGAAGCTAGTTTTGACTTTCATGCCCTTTGGTGCGTTCTTTTCTCTTGTACCAAAGTATTTTTTAAAATCAAAGCAATGTATGGAACAGAAATGGGTTTCAGTGGAAACCTTTTCTCAGTCATATCCACTGTAATGCAATTCATGATAGATTAATTTGTTTTAGGCTCAGGGCAGAATTTTCTACCAAACTAATAGAGGCCTTTAAATAATCAGTTGCCTGTTGTCCAGGATTTTGTGTTTCCCTGCTGTCTGTTTAAATCTGAGTCTTTAATCTGTGTCATCCATTTCCCAAGTGTGGGAAGCTGCACTTCACAGCTAGTGACATGAGTGGGGGTAGCTTTTTTTTTGCTCCTCTATGAGATGTTTGACTTTTAATTAGTTCAGCAGAGAGATTAAAGAATTCAGTAGTGAGATGTTCACATGAGGTGTCAGAAACCTAACTGAATTTCTGGCTAGATACCATTTTTACCTGTTATATAGCCAGTGGTGATTCCCATTCCCTGAAGTAGCAGCTTCCAGCTCTTGTGTCCAGCTATGTGCAATTTTTAAATGTCTTAATAGTGCTATTAATGCATTACATTTGGAGAGCTACTGTCTTACATGCAGTTCAAGCACAGAGAGCTTGCAACGATTGCTCAGGATAAGCAATTACTTAGTGTTAGGTCACACATTTAGGACATTGCAAAATAGTGACCCAAACTTGCACCCGATCTTTTAAGTGTCAGAGGAATGTTCTAAATGTATACATTGAACCGTTACTGAATGACTGGCTATGCTTTACGCCAGTGGCTCATCAGAAAGCTACCATAGGAGAGAACTTGCTGGGTTACCTGCTCACTTTGATGCTTTTAAGAAATTTAAGAAATTATGTGGTATCACATAGATTTCTGTGATATGTAGATAGTTACTTTTTACTATATTTTCTGAGATAATTTTACCATATTACTGAGTTTAGTCCAATAATAAGCTAACTTCAATTTTTTATGTATTTTGAGAAATAAAACAGTACAGGAATTATAAATTGTCAGAATTATTGTCTGGCTTCCTAGGACAAAATTGTTTTCTTATTTATAGGCTTCAACTGTTTTGCCTCACCTTCTATCAGTATTTTGTTTATAGTATATTTTTATGTAGCAAGTCTAATACTCAAGTACAGTTCTCTGCAGCACGTTGATCTGAAACAGTACTCTTACTGCTATGCCAGATTTGTGCCAAGATCAAAGGCTTGAACTCCCTCTTAATGTTAAAATACATTTATGGATCTACCCTTTCCAACCTTTGCTGCTCTTGCTCAAGGGAGTTAGAAACACAGATTAAGCCAGATAATGAACAGCTATTCTCCAGCTCTCTTCTTCAGAGCTGTAGAGCGGGCAACAAACCTTTATGATTCCTTGTACCACCTCTTCTGGATTTTATTGCTGTAGAAAATAGTATAATGCCCACTGGAATTTGCGAAAGTCCTTTCATTAATTTTAGCATACAGCAGAAGTAATCGCCAATGAGAGAGTGCCTGCAGTTGTGAAACTACGTATGCAATAGGAAGTGTCACTTGCAGATCCAGAAAATATGTGAACTGAAGATTTTGGAAATTTCTGCCCTAAGATCTATCAACTATTTTCTGAACCATGAAACAGAGAGCTGTTTATGTTTGTTACTACTTTTTAATTCCTGCTGGCAGTGACATGCAGACTATGAAATGTGTTAGGCTTGATTTACATAAATCAAAAGGTTGTCAGCTTCTTCCTCTTTGATATCTATTTTGCCTTAAAATCCAAACCGATGACCTCATTGTAACACAAATAAATAGTGTTAGTAAATGTTATTATAAATTTCTTCTATTACTGAACATACAGATGGAAATGCAAAGTTAAAAATTCTGATATTCTTTCTTGTATATACTGTGCTTTGTTACCAGTCTTCCAGAATTTTGAGACTTTTTTTCATTATCGAAGAAGTTTTGATATCTATATTTTAAAATGTTTAGTCACATTCAGTACACATGGCCTTTTGTCTAAAATAAAATTTCTATATTAGCATACCTCGCTGTATCAATTCAAACATAAATTTGAGGCCTATAGCTGTCCACCATAACAAAACAGAAAAGAGAAGAAATATTTTCATCTCTTAATTCGATGACTATTTCTCTGTATCATCAAGGATCAGGAAAGGCAGATATATCACAGGAAACATGAAGGGAAATGGGGAAAATATGGAATTAGAAAAGTTCTGGATAATGATATGACAGAAAAGAACATCTGTAGCATACTAGGATCACACAGTTGATTAAATGTGTTGTTATATATATTTTTATTAAGGTTAGTTGTTTTGTTTCATCACGACGTGAGGCTTTAACTCATGAAAGAAAGTTACATTTTTAAAAAAACATGTGCCCTGGCAGCCAGGAGTCAACCACGTCCTGGGGGCATCAGGCAGAGCACCATCGGCTGATTGAAGGGTGTGATGGTCCCATTCTGCTCTGTGCTGGTGCAACCTCCCCTTGAGTCCTGTGTGCTGCTTTGGGTGCCACAATGTACGAAGGATATAAAGCTGTTAGAAAGTATCCAAAGAAGAGCTACAAAGATGTTGAAGGGCTTTCAGGGAAAACTGTATGAGAAGTAGCTGAGGACACTTGGCTTGATGAGCCTGGAGAATAGAAGCCTGAGAGGAGACCTCATAGTTGCCTATGGCTTCCTCAGAAGGGGAAGCAGAGAGACAGACACTGATCTCTTCTCTCCCGTGACTAGTGACATTCCCTGAGGAAATCAAATGAAGTTGTGTCAGGGGAGGTTTAGGTTGGATATTAGAAAAAGGTTCTTCCCCCAGAGAGGGGTTGGGCACTGGAACAGGCTCCCCAGGGAAGTGGTCACAGCACCAAGCCTGGCAGAGTTCAAGAAGCATTTGGACAATGCTCTCAGGCACATGGTGTGACTCGGGGACAGTCCTGTGTAGGGCCAAGAGTTGGACTCAGTGATCCTTGCGGGTTGCTTCCAAGTCAGCACATTCCATGATTCTATGATTTTTTTCCCCAGATTTCAGAATAAATATTTTTTCCATAAGGTCCACTATTTTCTTTGGAATCTTAAATTTTATACGGGTCTAAGAAGATTTGGGTTTGTCTGTCTGAGGTATGGTTATCAAAATGGCGAAACAAGTATTTTGGTTACCACTAGTATGTAACAAATCACAAACTGAATATCTGTAATTTTCATTACAAAAGCACTGTCATTTCACCTTTCTGCATTTGGATAGTTGAATGTTGAGCTACTAGTGGACACATATCCATGTTCAGATCTGGTTTTTGTGTTCTCCTCCATGGATGCTATCAGTTATATGAAATAATTCAGTCACTTTCTATACAAACTATTTGTCTCTGGAATTTTTAGAAGAAAACTTTTTTCTCTTCACTCGTATAAATGTGCCCTTTCCAAATTCTTCCTCTTCTTGCCTTTAAAATAATGAAAGGACTGAAAAGACTATGGTTGTAATTAAAAGTAATTTTTAAATAACTACAGAAGATTGTTTCTAGAAATCAAAACATCTTTATGGTCCCATTTCTAAGGAAAGAAAGACAAGTGACTGGGATCCTGTACACTTTACTGTAGTCTACATTAATTACCTTCTATTAAAAAATGACAAAGATCTTTTTGAAAGGGAATCTGGCACTCTTTCCACAGAAATGATGGCAGACACCCTACTCTCTGCTGATTTCTTGACACTTCTAATTACCTGTATTCATTTGAAATCGTTTCTTTTGTAGTGAGTTATTGGCATGATTTTCAGAGAACAAGAGGGAAATGGAAAACATTTTAGCAAGTTAAGAAAAAAAAAATCAACAGTATCATTGTTTGCAGCTTTTGTTGAAACTACCTACGTGAGTCATTTGAGGGACATGAAGGTAAATGAAAGGTTATACTTTGCCCTGCACGTTGTCGCTGGTATTTGTAATGTCAATAACTGTAGAAAGTTGTCAGGAAACTGGAGAGATAAAGGTCAATAGCAATGACAAATATATCATTGTATGTGTTTGAATATGCAATATCAGCCTAATCTCATGGTGGAGGTTTTCACACCCTGGAAATATCAATCAGGTGCTGTATCAGAACTATTCATTGTTTTCCATGTACCTAGAATTAAATGGGAGATCAGTAGTTGTAAGTTTTAACATGTTTACACTATTTTTTCCCAGATTGCTTTTTGTTATTATCTCAAAAATATATTTGCCATGAAATAGAACACTAACAGAGATTTTTAAAAAAGAAAGAGTGTCCTAGGTTCCTTAATTTGTTACAGAATGCTGAACATTAACTTGTCTAGAAGATCTAATATTACCATAGTTTACAAAGTATTTTTGCAAACAACGTCTTTCTGTAATTATGTGCAAATCCATTTGATATTTTTCATATCCAAATGTAGTCAACAGCATCTCACTCAATGTGCCTCTTACAGGAATAGACCTTTTATTTTTCATAAACTACATTGAGAATTCAGACCTCAGTTAAAAGCAACCACAATCTACAGTTAAATGAATGCGTAAAGAAATGATCATTCTGAGATAATTAGCTTACAGTTGAACACATCAAAGCACCAGTTTCTTAGTTGTTACTAGTGTGTATCCTAGTGTAGGAAAACCTAACTTTGACCTACAGGGGAATACCAAATCACAAGTTGTTATGTTATTGTGTTATTTTTTGAGATTATGAATTACAGAAAATCAAGAGTTAAAGAGCAAAGGGAGAAATTATATCAGAGAGATGTGTGACATTAAAAGAGAAAAGAGCAATTCACTCAGAATCTTGAGGCGGGAAGGTAGGGAAGGCATGCAACAGTGTGAGGATGAGTTTTGAGAATAGCAGGAAGAAAGTATTGCAGCAGAATGGTCTTGCTTGAGAGGCAGTTGGAAGAAGTGCACATTCTTGGTAAAGCATTTGGAAAAGTGAGTGTGAGAAGCTAAGGGGAAAGTGAGCACAAATCTACTAGTCATCTACTGACTAAAGATATGAAGCCCAGTATAGTGAAAGAAAAATGCTGAAAATACTGTGTAGGAACAAAGATATTTTTATAGAAGGATCCAATTATCAGTCTGTCTGAAACATCATTTGTTTTAAATAAACCAAGTATAAATGTATTTGCTAACCCTAAAGTAATGATTTCACTTTTCCATTGCATACTAATTGCTTTTACAAGATGCTAGCACTTTGAATGTTTGTACTGCTAAGGTATCACTTCTGTGAAGTATCCCTAAAATTCTAAGACCTTTGACACAAAACTGTAAGAACTTCAGAGTCATTTGCTGCTGAGTGACTTGTAGTTTCAGACTTTATTCTATTTATTGCATTTTATCAAGTTAGTGACTGATTTAAGTGACATCAGTTGCTTCTGAGCACGCTTTGTCTTTTAGGATTTGAGTTTTAATTTAGTAAAAAATGTGCTTAATTACAATTTGAAAATGCATTGTAAGTCTATGCTGTTCAGCAAATCACTGAAGAGTATGCTTCTGTACTACAACAGTTCATCGAGTTTGAGGAAGTGCTTGAAGAAGTCCACTGTTAGCTGAAGTGTTTTGCCTGGGTCATTTCCTAGAAGTCCTTTTGACCTGTGAATACATTTTTTTCCTGAGAGTAAACATCTTAGCTGTGTTTCCAAGGACATAATAGTGACTGAAAAGGTAATACCCCCTATTGTATTCATACAAGTGAATGCATCCCTGCCTAATTTTAAATCATCTGTCACCTAGGTAATCTGAAACACTTTTTAAAACTTTCAGAAGTAAAACATCCCATCACCCACGAAACATTACAAAAGTATCACAGTTTAAGGGAATATCTTGTTTTTCAGTCATGTGATACATGTACTTACCCTGAGGGATGCTTCATTAAACCAGTTATTGAAATGCAACACCAGTTAAAAAATCTTTACAGTACTGTCAGAGAAATGGGCTTGTAGTTCTAAACTGTCCATTGCCTACACTGTTGACCTATGAATTTTAGCGTATGTTGCAATTTTTGTCTCCCCTGTGCATATGGTGTCTGATACAAATTGTTAGATATTTCAAATTAATTTAGAAGATTCTATTTCTTTCTCTCCTCTCTCCCCCTCTTCCTTCTACGTTCCCTGTCTCCCCCCATCCTTTCTCTCCCCCACAATGCTCTCCCTTCCATCCTCTCTTCCATTGCTACAGTTCCTCACCCCCAGTCTCTTCCTCTCACTCCTTTTGGCATTACAGTATGAGAGTTTTCAAGTGCAGGGTGTTTGTTCTATGTATTTCTTCCACATCCATTGCTTCATTAGAATTCCCCACTCTCGCTTGCACACACGTATAGGCATGTCAGTTAAGTTTTTGAAAACAGTACTATCCTTTATTGTAGAACAACACTTCTTAGATTTACTATTTTCCAACAAATGCTTACTTATATTATTATTCAAGGTCTGTTATGTGCTCAAGCTCGTGATGCTACTATGAGATGACTGCACTTACAAGGCTGTGAGGAGACAGAATTGCATTACTCCTTTAAATCTGTGTTTTAACACTCTAGAATGGGAATATCTTTCAGTGATTGCAACCTCTTTGTGTGTTTTTGTGAGCAAGAGAACCAAAAAATAATTCACAATGTTCTCCACAACTAGTAGATAATCTATATATTGTGAAATACATGGCTGAGGATTACATGCTCCCAATACCTAGATAATTTCTAGGTCAAAATGCATTGCTTTGAAAATGAAAGATTTTGGACTGCTTCCTATACTCATGTGAGCTGAAGAACCCATCAGTCCAGCAGATTCCTCTGATGTTTTTAGCTTTGAATGTTTTCATGTAAGCAGTGAAAGTTCTGTAACGACAAATATCTGAACTTTCTAATCTGTGTGATATTATTAGGAGTCCATGGCTGATCTGAATGAAAAAAAAGGTATAATTACTAACTGCAGGATCTTGATATCTTTTTTTTTTTCCCCCTGATAAAGCTGTAGTTTGCTTTATTGTTCAGGGATTCAGCAAATGAAAACTGGAGTCTAGTATGAACTTTTGAAGAGCATTGCTTTGTTCTGGAGTGAAGGGTGTGTGCCCATACATAGGCAGATCTTTCCTAACCATTTTCTAAAGTCCCTAAATTCTAGACATTTATTTTTACTGCCTCATAAATCTCACAATATCATACATTAGCTGATTGGGGTTTTTTTGTTGTTTGTTTNGTATTACAAAGGTGAGTTTGTATGTTTTTATTAACACGTAATGGTGAATATCTTTTGGAGTTTAAGAACATCAGAGTACTGTTAAAGTACTGCAAATAAATTCTTTCACACTTGAATTTATTCTTATTAAAGGGAAAGTACTGTATATTTTCAAATATGTGGGTATAAATACAAAAGACCTAAAAATAGGCTCATGCAAGTGTCTCCCAGTTTCTGCTTTGCTATTTAATGCAGAATTTTAAAGCCCTCACATGTGAAAAGATTTTTATTTAGAAATAGGTGTTTGTGATTTCTTTTTTGACAAAGAAAGACCTTTTGTTCTGGTTTCTTCAACGGAACCTCATTTTGTGACTTTCTACTGTCCCCTAGTGGCATTTTAATCTTCGTAACTGTTGTGGTATTGCCATTCTGCATTGCTTCTGTGCTTTTCTGTTTCCTTGAGACTATCATTAACAAACATTTAAAATACTATTAAACAGCCCATCAACTGACTGTGGAAGCAATAACATTGCTCTTTAGCCCAACCGGTCTTTTCAGATATTTAAAAATGATATAAACAAATCCAGCAACCATATGCTATCTATATAATGCATTACTTTGTTACAGTAAACATTTCAGATTTGCAGAATGTTAATGCAAACCTGATGAAAGAAAAATGTTATCAGTTGTGACGAGTCTATACATACCCTACAGTAGCTAAAATGTAATTTGTGAGAGGTTAGAGAATTATTGTCAGTAGTCTTAGAGTGAGCATGCATTCTAGCTATTCTTTTTATTTTCTTCCCTTTAAACTCACACTGCATTTCCATTAGATTGTTAGCAAATTTAATATACACCACAGAGTCACTTTTGCATCAAATATTAATGTATTACAGAGAAGTAGCACATTAGTAGCTATCTCCACTGATAGCTATTGAAAATGGACCCAAGTTTTCCATATGTTCTGTATAGATATACACATTTGATAGCTTTCACTTTCTTAAATGCATAGTTGCCTATTCTTTCTTGTAGGTGCATAGTGTATATTTCCTTTCTTCACATTCAGTAAGAGTCACATACATATTCTCAATTTCATCTAGTTTTTTATTTGCATACGCTTGTTTGGGTTTTTTCATTTTTGTCTCCAACCAGAGGCAAACTACTGTGGTGCCCGTTGATATGGGCTTCAGTGATCAGCTCTCCCATGTTGATAATAAATTTCATTTTACACTAAATGCTACAATATTTCCTTATTGGAATTTAAATATGCATATATATGTTAAAAAAAGACTGAATAATACAGATGGTTACACGTAATTTTTTACTGTCACATTTATCATAGGAATTAAGTTCTTCTCCAGATTTGGAAAATCCATGTAAGATAATTGAGGATTCATTTAGTGTAACCAATTACATTTTGAATGACGGTGCAAACCTCTACTTTTTCTATTTTCAAAAACTGTAGATGCCCACACATACACAGACACACACATTGAAAATTAAAGGAATGGGAACCCCTTTAGGCTGTTGATTTTTTAAATTTCATTTTAAAAAACTTTTTATAAGATTAACAAAATAGAGGTCAGTACAAGAAATGCCTGTTTAGTATCTACCATACTATTTTTAGTTAATAGCTATACAAAATTACAGCACTGCAAGTACAATGTGTTATGAAATTTGGCCCATTAACTCAGCATTTTAGGAATCAAAGAGATATATATAGCATTAATGATTTCTTGATAGTGTCTACTAGAGTATTATGGTTATAATAACTATCACACTAAAACTGCTGTTTTACACTTTTATCTTGAACTGGAATGAAGGTAGAAACCCTTCAGCTATCATATTTTCTTAAAATGGTTCATTGTATGCTCTATGCCTTAGTTTGAAAATGAGAAGGAAGATAGTATGACAATTTTTGCAATTTATATTCTTGAAAGGACTAGAAGGATTGGTGGTAGCTTTTGAGCCTTGTCTGTCTTCAGTAGTCATATTGCAATTCTGTGTAGATCTGCTTATCCTTCCTTAGGTTTGATTAAGATATCCCAAAACAAAGCCCTGGAGTGCTGTTGCTTTGGGAACAAACACATAAAAATGCAACCAATGTTAACATTCTGCTTAATGTAATTTTTCAGATGTGGAAAGAAGAGATTTTAAAGCTCTCAGATTATACAAGAAGGCTTAAAATCTGTTCCACTTTATTTGTACTTTTTCATATGATGTGGTGCAGCTTTCCAAATTCTTTTTGACTTTGTTTTTTTTAAACAATATCTTAAATTGAAGTGTAGAACTTTTACAACTTGCATTCTCTCAAAGTTTTGTGTTTTTTTTTCCTTTTTAAAAATAATCCTTCAGTAAGCAGATTTGTATTAAGATATAGCTGCTGTTTGTAGGAAACACTGGAACTGCTTTGACAAGCTAAAATTGAATGGAATTTTTAGTTTGAGATGTGTAGCTTTGTTTTAGCAAAACATAGCTTGTTCACAGCCTTAGTTTAAAAGATAAAATTGTCTGTATTCTTTTTATTACGAGGTTGTATGTTTATTACTGTCTAAAGAACTTCCTGAAAAAGGCTTGGTATAAAATTGACTAATTATTACTAAGATACCACAGAAAATTAGAAAATGGATGCCTTCACTGTAATGTACTAGAACAGTATCACACTATCAGTGGCCTCCTTCCCCAAAATTAGTTTTCTCCATAACAACATCTAATAAAGGTAAGCAGTCTCACATTTTACAACTCAATAGGCTATCTAAACAGAATGAACAGATTTATAGGGTTATTTTTAGTATGTGTCATTTGCATTATGGTTTACTTTTGCTTTTGAAGCTTATTTGACATTCTTGGTAAAAAAATATAGTCAGAAATCTCATTAAAGCCCTTCATAAAATACAGTCTCAATAGGGTTGTTACTTCTCTCCCCCAAAATGGGGAAAACCCAAAAACATACATGTGTGCATCATGTGGTTTGAATTTTATGTTAATTGTTTTTATCACTATTCAAAAAAACAAATTGAAGCACCTTTAGATGAATGTGCAGAGAACGTTTATATAAATAATTGGTCAACTCACAGCTAAATTCAGTAACCAAGCATTTTGTCACAGTGCAGTATTTCGGAGAGCAACAGGTAAATGCTGACGTCTAAAATGGTAATTATTTTCTTCCATCACTGGCAGAAATATTTGTTTATGGTGCTAAAATAAGGATTAAGTTCTTGAAATGTAGAGTATTGTGCTTTCTGAAAATCATTATTCTGTGAATTAGCTATATATAAAGGGTTATATAGAATGCTGAAGTGATGCTGAGCATTTTTTCTGAAAATGTATTGTTGTGCGTTATGATGCAATACAGAGCAAGAGACATATATGTTAAATCCAGCTGGGGGAAAGTGTTTAATAGCATGTAGATTTTACATTTATATTTTACAAATTGTATTTATATGAATTGCATAATATTGAGGAGATAAAACTGAACCCATATTTAACTGATTCATGAGTTCTTTCATATTTATGGAAATATTTAGATGCTGTTAAACCATAAAGGAAACTTAAACTGACATTTTTTGCCTTCTGGACCTGTCATATTAATCAGGCTAGTGTAAAACTGTGGAATAAGGAAACGCCTTAACCACAGATATCACTCAGATATAGAATTCAAGTAGATCCTGAATTTCAAAATACAGCAACAAACAGGAATTTTAGATAGGCGACTCTGGTGAGATTATATTTTAGAATAAGCTTTTCTGAAACGACTAGAGTACTGTGAGAAAATTATGTTTCCTTGCAGAGTGACTTTTTCCATGTGCACACATATGCACACAATCCTATAGGCTTTTAAAAGTCAGTTTGCTGTAACCATTTTTAAGTATTAAGAGTCAATGTGCAGCACTTAAACATTGAAACAAATCATTTCTATAAATGTATCTCTTGACAAATTGCTTTCTACAAGGCTGGGATGGAATTGAAAAAAGAAAATGACACAGTCAGGCTAATAGGGTAATATTAATCATATCTATGGGGAAGAGGAAATTGAGATAACTTGGAAGGGTTAAAAGTGGGCTGGTTTCTTTCCAGACATATATTTAGGAGGTTTTGTTGTATCTGGCTGAATATTAAGTCAGCAAAATAAAAGTAGCAAATGGTTACTGTAGTCTGCCAGCAAATTGTGTATGAAACAAAGAATTACTGGCTTCATACAAGCTGATAAAGAATTATTGCACAAAGCCATTTAAAATTTGCAGCTCCAACCAGACAATTTTTTATGTTTTACAAAGAAGTACAATTACATTTTGAATGACCTTATGCCACAATGATGATATAAAGAGCAGATTTGTCTCTGCTCCTGGGTCTAGCTTATATATCCCATATACATCAATGCATTTCAGTTGGTATAGCTCAGATTGTTTATCTTTGTCAATTTTAAGATATGAATTAAACTCAAATGTCTTTCAAATGTGATACTGTACTTACTCTGTTCAAATAATAGAAATAATTTATTGCAGTAATCTGGATTTATGTCCTGGTTAGTTAGAGTAAATATACGGCCTCTATGGGATTCCCTTTTGCCCCTTAAATTCCACAGTGCTTTACAATGTATTTGTGAGTTAGAGAAAGTTTTGCATGTTTTGGGAAAAAAAAATCAAATTTATACTAATGAGAAATGAAACTAAAAAATAATGTTGACAATCTACATTAGTTATTTCACAGATCCACTGCAGTTTTAAATATTCAGCAGTTAAGATCAGCTGATAAGACATTTGAAAGCTGAAAGTCTGAAAGTCTGTATACTTTTTATATTGTATACATATTATTATAATGAGAGTACTAAAGGTGTTTGAAAAGTTTTATCTACCTAGTTCATCTTTTTTTTATTCAGTTCTGAACTGTGAATTTCTGTTTTTATTTCTGGTGTTAAAATCTTTTGGGGATTTCTATAATTGTATAATTTCTACTTCCTCCTTTCTGTCGTGTTCAAGATAAACCCCCACCTATTCATCTGTCTGTATTCATGAACCAGTACAAAAGTGGAGATATTAAAGAAAAATTATCATATTAATTGAAGACAACCTTGTATTTTACTGAAACTGAGAATATAAATACTGTTCCACACTTTTTAGAAGAGTCTGGTTAGGGTTATCTTCTAACCAACATAACCTAGTGCATGTAAAAATGTTACCTCTAACTAAATTAGTGATTGCTTTTTACAGATAAGCTTTTACAGCACAATGGTTAATGAGACAAGAGATGAGAGACTATCCTTTATAGAAGAAATCTAGACTTCTATGTCTTTCAAAAAAATAATGGCTTTTTTAGAAGTTTAGTATGTTCTGTAGCATGAGTAAAATTTATGAAATTATTGAAAGGAGCATCCGAGTATATAATCATAATTAACCTTAGTTTCTAAGGTAGTGAAGTAGCTGCAAACAGTGCTTTTAAACTGGACAATGGGGCTTTTAACTGTTTTCAGCCAGATACCTTCAATTATACAATATTTGGAAATATATCTTCTGAAAAAATATCTATATTGTAAAAACACTTGGTCTTTTTTTACTTAGTGGGATAAATTGTGCCTTTGATCCTGTTAGCTCAGGTCAAGATAAAGATATTGTTTCATTTTAGTAGTCTTCTACTACATACTTGTACCTATAACATCAGTATTGTGTCTACCACAGCATGTAAATAGTTTAAACACAAGTTGATCCCCTAAATAAACACATACTAAGTGAAAAAGCATTTTTAATTTATTGGGCAGTTCTCTATCTAGGTATGCTTTTAATTAAACAATAGTCCGTAAATAAAAAAATAATAGAAGTTAGCAGAGAAGCAGTTGATCTAAATCATGACAGTAGCTCATTTATCTTTGTCCTAACAAGACAATAGGAAATGACACTAAGCCGTTGTTTTCTATGCATTAAGATTTCCTTCTTAAACAAATGCAATTGAGGCAGTTTGTTTTTCAGCGACAGCCCAGCACGCAATGCCAGTGGCCAGAGTTTTGCCTTGTCTTCATCCAGGGAAGGATTAATCTTTGTGATGGTGCAAACAAAATGTATGTCTGAGGTCAGAGTGCGGGTTGCCTTTTGGGATCTGCATTACATTAATGTCATTTTTGGGTTCCTGACGTTAATCAAAACCAACACCATAAAGCGTCACTTAGCTAATTTGTGTATTATTGTCAATGTTACCATTAATTATGCGTTTGTGAGGAAAAAGAGGATTAATGAGATGTCACAGGTAATTTACAATGATCAGGCTCCCCAGGACATTAAGAAAACACTAGCTGTGTACGATTACCATTCAAACATAATAGTGTTCATGCAGGAAGGCTTTTGTTAAGCCCCTGAACCAAGTTTTTTTACTGGTATGAAATATATTTTATATGGTCTGTGGAAGGTTTATTTTAATGTAAAAACCGTGTAGCAGTTTGGGTTTCTTTACCAAGCTCTCTGCTGAAGACATCAATAACAAAACAGTTGTTATGTTTTAGTTGGGAAATTCATGAAAAATATGCTCTGTTGCATTGAGTTGTTGTGAGATACTCTTCACTGAAAAATTTCTAGAGGTAACATTAGTAAAAAAAAAGTTGCATTAAAAGTGTGAGATTATCTAGTGATAATGATAAAATCATTATGCAGGTACAGTAGTATGATGCTTTATATTTATGATAGAAACAAAAATTGTTGGCAATATGATTGTGTATTTACAGCATATGCATCAAGTGTCACTTGTAGGGAATAAAGTCAAATTTTAAATGAGATGAACTTGTCCGTTCATTAAATAATGACCCTATTTACTATATTAATGCTGTTGGTTTATAAACTCTATTACTGATCTATTAATAAATTTTAATACAGGGTTTAAAGAAAAGCTGCCTGTTGGACAATAAGTCAAATTTTGATCCCAGGTAGTTCTAGCAGACAAAGGATTAATTTTACTTAATTTCATGATTGTCCATGTAGGGCTCATTTCTGGTAGAAAACTGAATCTGTGTTAATTTCCATTAACTTACTGAACTTGAATTCTTTTGAACAAGGTTTTCTCATACATCCAATGTTGGTGTCTGTTTCTGACAATGATTCCTTTATTTTGTTGTCGTTTCACCCCAGCCAGCAACCAAGTCCCATGCAGCCACTTGCTCACTCCCCCACCAGCAGGAGCAGGGAGAGAACTGGAAGGGTGAAAGCCAGAGAACTCGGGGCTTGAGATAAAGACAGTTAATAGGGAAATCAAAAGCCAAGTACACATGCAAAAGAACAGCAAAGCATTAATTCACTGCTTCCCAGGGGCAGGCAGGTGTTCATCCCCAGGAAAGCAGGGCCCCATCACGTGTAATGGTTACTTGAGCAGACTCCAAATGTCCATCACTCCAAATGTCACACTCTTGCTCCTTCACTCCCCTGCTATATATACAGAGCATGATGTCTTATGGCCTCCAGTATCCCTTTGGTCAGTTTGGGTCACCTGTCCCAGCTGTGTCTCCTCCCAGTCTCCCATGCACCCTCAACTTCCTTACCAGTGCGACAGTATGGAAAGGGGAAAAGGCCTTGGCTCTCTGTAAGCCCCGCTCAGCAATAACAAAAACATCTCTGTATTATCAGCCCTGTGTTCGGCACAAATCCAAAACACAGCCCCATACCAGCGCTGGGAAGAAAATTATCTCTACCCCGGTGAACACCAGAACAACTTTAAAGGTCATGTGGAAATAAGAATGTCTGAGAATAAAACTGTTTAAAAGAAAATATTAAAAGTTTTTTGTATCTCTCAAGGAATTTCTCATAATTTCCTCCGAGATTCCTCTGGAATATTGAGGGCAATTGCCAATAGTAATTCAGATCAGAAGTTATTCTTAGGTATGAATTATTTACTTTGGTGATTTTCTCCCATTCCCCTACACTCAGACTGTTTTATACAGGTCTTAATATCTAGTGTCTTTCAGTTAACCTAGAACTGTCCTCTTAGGATAAATTTGATCAGATTGTCTTATAGGCAAATAGAAAGCACTTAGAAGAATTGCTGAAATATAGTATATTCTTTTTTCAATTGTATTTATTGTTGGTCGAAAGCTGATGCTTTAGAAACCTGTTCAAATTTCTGTCCTATGATTGTAAACTCTGACAATTTTAACAATCCTCTCATTGTCTTAATGTCCTCCTGAAAAGACCAACTACTTTAATCTTTATACTCAACTGGTTCTTTGCTTCTCTGTTGAAGCGGCAGGATGATGTTTTTAATGGTGTACAAGCAATTGTTGTTAATACTGGGATATATCCCTCAGAGTCTCAGGCGTAAATAGGACCCCACAGGCTGACGGACTTTGCTTATATAAAACCCTACTTCCAACATGGAGCCCTAAGGCCGTGGAAAGTGGAACACACTGGAAAGCAGAAATGGTAAGACTCAAGTAGCTCCACCCTGCCACTGCCAAGCAAGAACCATAAACAGCAGTGGGCCAGGACTAGATCTGGAGGTCGCAGACTCACATATGAAGAAAAGTAAATCAGTTCTGCATTGTGCTTGGTACACATCAGTAAGGACTAGTTTCTAAACAAAACTCCCTTCAGAAGAGAATGACATTTTTATTATTCAATCCAGGGTATTAAGTAGATCTAGAAGCAGAGTGTGTTACCTACAGCTGCTGCTATCTTTTTAACATAGTATATTAGCTACGCTGATATATCTATGCTATACAGTTAGCTATGCTAAAGAGTTTGAAATAGAACTCAGAAGATAACTCATTAAACACTATTTTAAAATAATTGGCATGATATTATATGAAAGCTAGAACAAAGATAATGAGTGCTTAAACAAGACTTTAGTGTTAACATATAGATTTGGAAGGATTTATATATTAACTGCTTAAAAGCTTGTAGTTGGATGTACAAGATGTCATGTAAAGCTGTCACTTCTTCATGCAATTATTGACGATCAAGATACTAAGAAGGGGAAGCTTGAGAATATAGTTCTGCTGAATATTAGAACTGGGCAAGAATATTGTAATGAATCTGCTGAAAATTGCTAAAATGCTGTTTCTGGTAATATCAAGATTACTCAGTTAACGGAGTTTGAATTTGTTGTGTTATTGAGGATCTATTGAGCAACTGAGGCTAAATAGATGGTGTCAAATCATGCAACTAAAATGTGGAACTTGGAGGTTCCATTCTATTTTGGGAAATTTCTGCTCACCTGCCAGGAAGACACCAGAATTTGCCAAGTAGAGGTAACTTTGTGTGCAAGTATTGCCAGGATTTTGTATAACTGCAACAAAAAAATCAAGAGATTGAATGCTCTTTAAGAAAGAACTTAAATGTATGTTATGAATGAGGTTGAAGATCCTTCTCTCTTTTGCTCAAAATCCTGTTCCAAAAAAAATTGTCAACACCTCAGTCTCCCCATGTTCCACTGCTTGAGGCAATATCTCCCTGCAGAGGTCTGGGACAATCTCAGAGATCTTAGGTAATAGGGACCCCATCCCCACCATCCTTGCAGAGGAGAGAATTTGAATCAAATCTCCAACATCCGGGATAAGAAATGTACTCTATGAATAACTCTGTAACAATGTATTTGAAATATTATTTTTGTTCCAAATTAAAGTCTTTTTTTGTGACTCTGTAAAGAAAAAACAAGAACAAATATATTTGTTGAATTCAAAACAGCTTCTCTTGACCAAACTAAAAATGAGTCGTTGCAACTTTACTAGGATAGCAAAAAATTTTGCTGAATTTGGAGAACTCTGGAGGTATCATTAAGGGACTTCTTGAGTATTCACTTACTGCTCTCATTAATTGCTCTTAGCTAAAATGCTCTGAACATTTTGGTCTCAGTCACGTGTTTTAAAAGCAAAGGCTGATGTGCTTGTGAAGACCTGTCGTTTGGGTCAGTTTAATGACTGCTTGGCAGAACTTAAATCTGACTGTCATCTCATCAGGAATGTATTTAGATGGGGTTTTTTTGCTTGATAATCCAGTTGCATGTCAGATAAGGCAAAAACACAACAAAAGCTAGATCAAATGCAGTTTGCTTGAGTTTGCTAGAAAATTCCATATCATACAAGTCACAGGTTTTTCTCCTATTGACTTACGAAAAAAATTGGAGGTAAGAAAAAGGGGTTAAAGCAAGATAGTAACACGTCAAACAGCTTCGGGGGAAATCTACATATTTTTCTCAGCACTCTAGCTAAATACTAATGAGCTAATTTTAATAAAGTGACAAAAAAAAAGATGCTTTACTTTCTGTATTTGACCTTTGTGCAGTGAAGGTAAACATACTGCATCTTTTGAATAATACATCCAAGTCTATTTATGGAATACATTTTTAATCAGTAAAACGGTATATACATGATTAGATGTTTTGATATATCTTCTATTTATGAAAAAAAACCTCTGCTAGAACATGATTCTAGATTTTGAAATAAAATAGGATATTAAGAAATATAAACTTCTATACGAGGACAATTGCATTTTTTTCTGTATTTCCATGGAAGAGATGAGTAATATGTCTAGAAGTTGCTGTTTAAAAAAGCAATAAGAAGTATTTTGGAGAGAAACTAATATCTGAAGACTAATTTTATAGTCTGAGGGGACTTGTCTGTCAACTTATGGACTGAGCTGGGTGAATACAGTCCATTATCATAATGTCGAAAACTCACTGAGAAGATATAAAAATATTGGATATATTTAAATAATTATTTACCAGATTTTTCATGTACATTTTATGCATATGGGAACCTGGATATTTAGGTGGCAGATACTTAGTACAGCTTGTTGGAGAGCATTAATAAGTGTTCATAACCAGTATGAAAACAAAAGCTTATAAGGAGGATGGAAGGAAAAGAAAGGACACAAAGGACTGATTCTCTCTCTTCTGGCCCGGGTATTACTATATTTCATTGTGAAGTAGATGATTGGGCTAAGGTTTTCAGAAGGAGCAGAAAGCTGGCTTTTTGAATTAAGAAGAACAGTTTATGACATTAATGACTTGTTCTTATTGAAAATCTGTTATTAAAGCAGTTCACAGATTGATTGCAACTATTTAGAAATGGCGCAATTGGTATTATATTATCCTTAATTCTTCCTTGTGTGTTGAATATTCTATATCTATTTTAATACCTATCTTTCACAGCCATGATTATGTTAGGTGAAATGATTTGTTTGTGTTTTTAAAAAATGTTGTTTTGAAATTAAAATTTACTTATTCTTTTATGGAATTTGGGCACATTGTACCAACAAAACAATATAAATTATTCAGATTTGTAAATTAAAGTAATTGGTACAAGTAGTAAAAAGCACTATGATATAATGGTGTGGAACTTTTCATCTCCTAAAACTGTTGACTAAAAAAATTAATATGATATTGCCATTTCTCAGCCTTGTAAAGACTTCAGTTCTGATTTTCCCAATCAGAATCCTCTTAAAGTGTAATAACACAATGGATGCAGTTCCAAAATGTAATGCAGGACCAAAAGCTGTGCTTGATTATGAAATCATATGCAGTTTCTTTTAACTTGGTAACACAGGCATCATCAGCATGTGAAAGTTGGTTTAGTGTTTGGTTACACTTGCAAATGAATTTGAATGCAGAAAATAGTCATAAAATAGAGGGACAAATAAAGCAGACTAGTCTGAAAACAGTAGTCAAACAAGCAGTCGCAGACAATTGTTTCTCATACTAATATTCTCCTCTAGCATGCCCAATAAGATATTAATCTTACTGTGGAAGACTTTCTACTTATTAGAACAGAATATTGGCAGGCAGATTACCTGTATGGTTTGAAGTGGTGTTTTGGTTTTGTTGTTGTTGTTGTTGTTTTTCTGTGGGGTTTTTTTGGTGGGGTTTTTTGTTTGTTTATTTTTGGGGGGGGTTGTTTGGTTTTTTTAAACTAAACTTTTTTGAATATTTTGTTAAAACAAGAATCTGTCTGCGTGTTCGGTGAACACTGTTATGCCTTCATGGACCTTATATCTTGGACCTTTATTCTTATAGGTCTTCTGTTAGCTTTGAATACTTTATTGCTTTAGATTTCTTTATTCCACAAGTTCCTACATTTTGCTTTGAACATTTTCTCTTTTGTTGGGGAAAGCTGTTTATGTTAAAATAAAGTTGATCAAATTGGTTATGTAGCAGATATGATTTAACTGTTAAGCATTTGGGATAAACTCACTAACTTTTATGGGGTTTCTTTCTGTTGTTCACAATATTAGACCTTTATGCTTTGTTGAGTTAGTCTTCGCTATTATAAGGCCTTTTGCCTAAAGTGCATGTATATTAAACCTTCAGTTACCTCAGGGAATCATAAGTACTACTCTGACTGAAATTAGTGTTTTTCACAGTGCTCTGTTCTTTCTTCTGTAGTCAGTCACTTTCTGGTGTTTATTGTCTATATTTTTTTGTTTCTATTTCATTTTACCATAGAATTGGATAAGTTGTATGATAAAGTGAATCTTTTTCACTCCAGCAAGAATTGAAAACTCTTGTGTTAATTTTCTACCTTTATGTCTTTGTTTCTCCGGAGTTTAGCTTTCAAGATAGCTAAAGGTAATTAATTTTTCTCAATATTTTGGTCTACCTTCCATTTACGTTCTCTTAGACAAATTTGAGATCAATATTACAAAATTAACACTTATTTTTCATAGAGTATGGCTTCTCCCATCCTTCTTACTTGACACTACTCCTACTCGGTTAGTGCTCAGAACTACATTTTATCAGATATAGTCAATTAATATGTAACAACTTATGTAGATAGGGATATATAAACACCTGAAATTTTCTAACTGTCTGCCTTTGTCTTTTTTATCACGTAATCTCTCATTATAATTGTTTTGCTTTTGCATTAAAACCATTGGAGGTTGATTATGTCCAAAATTTCTTCCTAGTGAATAAGGAGCTGTCTTTTGTTTAAATAAATGTACTATATCAAAGAGATACATGTTGGGATTGTTTTACATTTGTCTTAAATGACAGCTTTTTTCTACTAAAAGTGCTAAAAGCTTAAAAAAACGGAATCACCTTCTATATGTAACTGTACAGTGGTTTGTTACCTTAATTACTAGGTATATTATTTTAACTTTAACTACAAGGTAGCCTAAATTACTTTTAATCTCTACCTGAGCTCTGAGATTTGAACCATGACAGTGAGGGAGAATAATTATTCCCTCACTATCATTAGAAAACTACCCAAGGTAGACATTTTCTTTTTACTGTATGTTAACCAAAAGTAAGTGGTAGTTAAAATCTCACAATTAATTGCTAACAAAATCAGCTTTCTTTTATAGCTTAGATGCAAAAAGGGCTATCTCTTCACAGATGTGTAAAATCTTAAATGGTTTGGTTTTAATAATATGTGTATTTCTAAAAGACTGTGTGGAATTTTTAGTTTACTTATATTTCAGCTATTATTCTTCTATATTAAATGGAATTATTCTGATATTTAGTCACTGCCCTTTTTTTCCTCATTCTGAATTATGTTTTCCAATAATATTTTAATCCCATCATCCAGGACCGCCCTATGTAATTTTTGCCTGTTCATAAAACTGTATTCCATTATTAATTGTTTTGTAAATACCCCTTTAATGTAGTTATGTGTACAATTTTTTAATTCAACTATGAAAATGCTTTTTCATTCATAAAATGGGCCTTGATTATGTTTATTCTCAGAATTCTTTTCAGTTTGCTTTGGTACACCCAAATTTCCTTGCCATCCAAATACAACAAGTCTTGTGGTCACCAAGAGCTTTGTGGTCACGTCCCTGAGGTCTCTGAGTTTTACTGGTGTCAGAGTCTAAACCAGGCCAGGTCTTCAGTGAAGTGACAGTATAAAACTTCTAGCAAAAAAATTGCAAACAGTAGCAATTCTGTCGCATCTGTAACCATGCTGTGTCAGTGGTTTTGTGGTCCTGCCTGCCTTGGCGCTGGAGTTGCAATACGGTCCTTTCCCTTCATCTGTTCTGTTGACACTGATGCTCATCTGATCTTGTGATGAGATAGTTCAGGAAAGGAAAATCAGCAAATGTTTTTTAGTTGTCTTGTTTTCTCTTATAAGGACAGATTCCTACTAGTTTATTTCTTGAAACAGAGTAAGGGAGAGTGACTCCAAGGGTGACATTTCAGGTTGATGTTAACTATTGTGGAATCACAGCCTGAGGCTATAGTGCAGCTAAAATTTTGAGTTGGAATGATCCACAACAGTTGCCAGAAGAAAAGGCACCCTGACCCTAACCTTAGACACTCATTCCAGGTGCTCAATGCTTTATCTTCAGTATTTTATTTCTGTATAAAATGAACCAGTTTAGCTGATGATTTCTTTTTTAATCTTCGACTAGCTTTCAACCAGATCAGTCTCACAGCATCGCAGAAGGGAGGGACAGGAGCAGGGAGTAAGGAAAAAATGGAGAATGGATAACTAATACTTCTTCTTTGTCACAGTGTTTATGCTGACTATAAATGTTAATTTGATTACATATTGTGAAAGGCTGCTGTAGTGGAGTCAGTAAGAGAGATTCACTGGGGCCCACAAACAGTGTAGCAGCCAATGAAAGGAATTGATAGTCACTGTGCGCAGAGGCTCATCATAGCAGCTGATGACAGAAGCCTGTACCAGAGGTGTGGAAAGTTTCTTGCAGCTGATGGAAAAGGCCCGGGCTATCTAACATGAGAGTCATTTGACAGCTGATAAAGTGGCCTATGGGTTCTAAAGAATAGTTATGGGACAAAAAATTGGTCTGCAGCTTTAAAGTGCAGAGAGCTTTTTTCTCTCCTAAATAAAACCAGGTTTGCAATAATCTACAGAGATCCAAATCATTCTCCTCCCACACCCCAGAGACTCCCTAATTGTGAATTTGCATTGTTCTTTCCTTTGGTTTTGCCTATGGCCTTTGGCAGCTGCTTTGCTGATCCCACCCAGTAACAAGAACACGACTGGACATCTGTCATCAATCATGGTGGGAATGCAATGCTTACTGCATTCAAGTAGAATTTGATATATAATTGCAGGAAGGCAGGTTGCATTTTCAGGTAGTTAAATAGAAGACCTTGAAGAGATAAAAGGGAATGAATATTTCTATTCTTAGGTTTCCAGTATTTTTCTGTACTTTTTCAATTGAAGGCTGTAGGTACGATATCACCTTCAGCCAGTTTAAGCACTGAATGGTCGTCTTCTTTTGTACCCTGAGGTGTTAGATTTTGTACGTCAGTGTAGTAGCTTTGCTGATAGATAACAGTCTAGTTCCTATTTGCAGTGAAGTCAAATGGTACTTAAACAGTTCATGGTACCAGAGCAGTCCAGGCACACTGGAGACAACCCTCCATTAAATAGTTTTGGGTGCTCCTTGAGCCATAGTTGTTAAGCCCATTCATGGACTTGTTTTCACAGTCATATTAAGAATGCTTACATTGCAGATAGTAAAGATGCTTAGTTCGGAAATCAGCAAAGGATGCATGTAAATTTGACAATACAGTGTAAACAAAAAGACGTGATAATGATCTTTACCTTACGCTGCATCAACACAATACTGAATTTGAAGCTGCAAAAGTCAAGTACACTTCTCAGCTCAGTGCTAGCTGGGCTTCAGCTTCTATTAGATTCAGAGTTATGTGGCAGCCTAAAGCATCTGCTTCTGCGTGGTTAAGACTGTAGAATTTTAGTAGTTCTGAAACTGGTGAAGACCAAATTCATATTTGTGGATAAAGTCTGCTGGGTTTCAATGATGCCAATTAGGCAAAGCTGTGATTCAGGAACGTCAGCCTAGCAACAGATATTGGTCCCATTGAGTGCCATCAGATGTTCTGACTTCCTTTCTAAAAGTGCAGGTATGTTCTTAAGTAAAAATTAAATGCTTGCTACATGAAAAGATGGGCACAGTACACAAGGGGAGAATTCAGTTACCAAAACAGCTCTGCAGAGGTGCTGCTTCTAGAACAGAATAGAGCATTTTTTGTTGTAAAGGATCTACAATGATCATTCAGTCCAACTGCCTGACCACTTCAGAGCTGACCAAAAACTAAAACATGTTATTAAGGGTGTTGTCCAAATTCCTCTTAGAGCCTGACAGGCTGGGGACACAGACCACCTCCCTAGGAAGCCTGATCTGGTACTGACCCTCTTGCCTCATGATACTTCTAGCATCATATTTAGTTTACATGAGACCACTAATTTCCATTTTGCTCCCAATTTTAGTACTAGGTCACTGGGATCAACAAAACTGTCAGCATGCCCTAAGCATTATTTACTTTTGAGAGAGTTTTAAGTATAGAAACATTTGGGAAACCTACAACCCACAATTGCCACGTGTTTGGATTTTGTAATGTACTTGCAATCATATATCATTCTATTATTTTAATTGATTTGTGAGAGTTAAAAATTTCAGTAATTGATTGGAGAGGCAGTTTTGTTATATTTTTCTCCCCCCTAAATGAAATTATCTTTTGTAATAAATATTTTGGACCAAATTCACAGTTTTTTTTCAGTATAGAAGAAGAAGGCATTTTCTTTTCTAACTGTGGTTGATTCTTATGTACATCTTACATCCTACTTTTATCCGGTTTTCACTATTGCTTCTTTTATAAACATTTGCACATATGCTTTTTATATAATTTTAAAGTATAACTTTAATTCATTATATTCTGTATCTATCTTTTGAGTGTTCAGATTAAATTCAAAATGACCTTTCTATATCTAAGTAGCCTCACAAATTTTTATAGGTATTTGCAGATAATTGCTGGTTAATCTGTAAATTACCTTAACTGCTAAGTGCAAAACTTTTGTTAGCAACTGTTGAAAGTCTGAAATTGTGCCACCGATAGGGTGTATTTAAAAGGGTGGAAAGTCTATAAGCAGCTTTATAAAATTGTGAGTTAGAAAACCCCCATAAACAAACAAAATAGTGGATTTCATGCATTCTCAAAGGTCCTGGGGTCCTTGGAGAATTTACTTCTTTGTAACAGCAAAGCAGGTTGCTGACAAATTACATAAAACTGGAAGATGTTTCTCTACAGTGCTGTTTGATTGTGGGTTGTAATTCTCAGTGTTCTTCCCCCTCTTTTGGAAACATTCTCTTTTATTATTTTGTAAAATAATAAAATGCACAGTGCAGTTGGGCTGTCTTAAGCTGAGCATTCTCCTTAGAATTACTTTTAGAAATCAGATAGTTTAAATCAAATGAAGATAAGTATGCTGAAATACACCTACTGCCTGTAGACTATTAAATCCAGCTGCTTGCTGCAGTTTTTTTCTGCTCTTCTTTCTTTTTCTTTTCTTTTCTTTTTTTTTTTTTAAATTCTTGTGAATAGTGATTTAAGGCCAGTTAGGTTCTAATAAACTCCAGGATTAATATTTTATTTCTCTTAAAATATTTCTATTAGAAATAGTAAAGAAGAGCCAATACTTTTGGCTCAGAGAAGTTAGGGACTCAATAATACAGGGGAGAAACGATTTCACTAAACAAATTCAGAAGGTGGGATGTCTGTAGGAAGAAGAGTATTTTAATTAAGTAAAAATCACTACTTAATAATTGTAATTCTGTACAAATTCTCAGGTGAAACCCTGAAATGTGTGGTCATACTCTGATAGCCCTCAAGGGCAATCGGATCAACTAAACTGACTACTAAATATGTTCCATCTTTGTTTAGTTGGTTTTTGCCGTGTGTTCTTTGTTGGCTTTTTTGGTTGCTTAGTTAATTTTGGGGGTTTTAAACTATGTATATTTGTTGTGATCTCTGTTTAAAGAAACTGAAGATTAAGTCAAATGGCAATCAAGGTTTGGACTGCACATCTTATGGTCCAGTATGCAATTGTAGTGACACTTGTTCTCCTACTATTTCAGTTTTAGAGCCACCTAATATTTTGCTCTACTTACTGTGAGTGTGGAGGGAAAATTCCTGTAGGTTAAAGTGACAATAAACTGGTTTTAAGAGACAGATATGTTGTTTACATAGGGAGAAAGGAAAAGCTTTTTGAGGGAAACTTTGTTTAAACTGATCTCAAAATACCGTAACTTTCCAACTGATAGCATACCTCTTTTTATGGTTTATAAACAGAAGCATTTTTCCTAACCATGTATGATTCTAACTTGTTCTCTGCTGTTCTTAATTTAATCTATTACACTGAAGTACTGAAGCCAGATCCCATTCCATGTTATGCTGAGAAAATCTGGGTTCCATCATTTTCTCTTTTGTGAAAGACTTTGTTTATTCACTCTTTAATTTACTATCCTCTAGATGACCTAACAGTCATCTAATTTTTTTTTTAAATAAAAAACTGTGTAGAGAAAACTCAAGGCAATATGTATATGACTATTTTTATCCTGTTTAATTCTTCTTCTTTTGTCTGGAAAATTCTCAGAAAACTGCCAGAAGATGAGTAATAAAATTAATTTGCCTTTTTTTAATATATATAATTTGCACTTAAGTGTGATACCCACTGGAAAGGATATCAAATTAGAAAAGTTATCAGAAATAAATTACAAAAGAAATTACACAGATTTTATTCTAGAAGGGTCATGAGATATATGTTTTTAGTAATACAGTTGACATGAAATAGTCATGAGTCCTGATTTTAGTTGCTAAATAGAATCATAGAATCATTAAAGTAGGAAAAGACCTCTAAATTCATTGAGTCCAGTCTTGAACTGAACACCACTATGTGAATTAAACCAATGGAATAAGTGCCATGACAAGTAATTTCTTGAACACCTCCATGGATGGTGACTTCACCGTGTCCCTGGGCAGTCCATTCCAAAGTCTGACAACCCTTTCAGTAACAAAATTCTTCCTGAATACATGCTATTCCTCCTAAAATCTGAAACTTCAAAATGTTATTTAAATCTATGTTGTAGGTGTAGGTATTTGACTCCTAAGAACTGAAATCTGAATGTGTTGACACAGTTAGCTGTCTTTCTATTGTCAGTAAAACTCCTGAAATTGAAGTGATTAGAAAATAAATATATACAAATATGTAAATATTGTGCATCTAGGTAAAATGGAGCCAGGCATTTTACTGATGTAGACTTTCAGATTTCAGTGAAAGACTGGTGTTTTCCATAATTTGAGAAGCCGGGCTGCAATATTGATATATACATATACACAAATATATGATAAAATGTATAACGTTGGTATCCTAATTAATTTTTAACATAATTCAGTTTGAGTGTATTACAGCCATTTTAATTAGCATATAGTGTGCCAACAGAAAATCATATATAGCACAGAAGCAGTGGAGAAATCATGCCATTCATCACTGCTCTGGCATCCAGACTGAGTTTTGATCAGAGCTAAAATGAGCTCAGCAGTTGTTCTGCATTTGCAAGAGTAACTTCCCTTTGTAATATTCAGCAAGTTGCTGGTTTTATCGAAGAAGAAATCAGTCATTATTCTGCATTTACATTCATCTTGAAATCTAGTTTGTCATAACCAAAGTTAATTTTTACCTTGGATGGAATAATAGAGTTATATAGATAAAATTTTCCTTCTCTGCGTTGCATGGTTGCATTGTCTTACTGGCTAAAATGATATTTAAGTAAGCATAAAATCCCTTCTGTACAATAAGGATGGCTAAACATTGGAGTAGGTTGGGGGTCACCCTCCTCAGTAAAATATTTAAAAGTAAATTAAACAAAAACCCAATGGTTTGGAGATAATTGAACTCTGGTCAAGCACTGTTCTAGCTGTTTTCAGTTCTCTTTAAGCCATATTTCAATGATTTTGAGAACCAGCATTGCCATCAAAGTATTTTAATTCAGACACTGAGCTGAATCTGGATCATGCCAGCTCCTGCCTATTAGTGTCCATACAAAACACTCTCTTGAGAGAATAATGATAGAATGGTTAGGGTTGGAAGGGACCTTAGAGATCATCTCACTTCAACCCCCTTGCCATTGGCAGGGATGTCATTCCTAGATGACGTTGTTCATGGAACCATCTAACCTGCCCTTGAACACTTCCAGGGATGGGACACTGACAGCTTCTCTGGACAACCTGTATCACCACCCTGTGAGTAAAGAATCTCTTCCTAACATTAATCTACATCTCTCCTCTCTCGATTTAAAACCATTACCCCTTGTCTTGTCACTATCTGCCTGTGTAAAAAGTCCCTCTCCCTCTTTTTTGCAAGCCCCTTTAAGATACTGGAAGGTGCTGTAAAGTCTTCTTGGAGACTTGGAGACAGAACAACTCTGATTCTCTTAGCCTCTCTTCATAGGAGAGATGCTTCATCCCTCTGATCATCTTGGTGGCCCTCCTCTGGACCTACTTGAACAGATCCACATCTTTCTTGTGCTGAGGACTCCATATAATTCTCACAGGAGCAGAAGTTTAACATTGGGCAATGGTCTTTCAAAGATACTTGATACAAGGAAGATTATTATTGCTATTTTCTTTTTTGTTGTTGTTCAGTATTTGATGAAACTTTTCATATTTGAAGGATAAGGGATATTTTTTCACTATTGAGGTCCTGATGATTGCTGTCAGTGGATAAGGACCAAAATGCACTGCTACTTTAGTAGTAAAAATTCCATTGCAAAAAAAAACCCCAATAGTGTACCTGCTGCTGAATGGGGCAGGTTATCCAGTGAAAACAAACACAGAAAAGTCTGAGATATTCAGTGTTTTCTTTGATTCAGTCTTTATGATCTCAGTGTCACAGGCATCTGTGTTTAGTAAAAGGGATTGAGGAGGAGCTGAACTGCCAGTAGTGTATGACAGATGGCTCAGGAATTACTTAGGAGAACATGACCATTTTAAGTCCATGGGACAAGACAGGCTGCACCTGAGGGTGTCAAATGAACTGTCTGATATCCTTGCAAGGTCAATCTCCATCAGCTTTGAAAAGCTGTGGAAATCTATGAAGGTCCATGACAACAGGAAGAAAGCCAATGTTGCATCCATCTTCAAAGAAGACCAAAAGCTACAGACTGGTCAGCATCACATTGGTCCACAAGAAAACCGTGGAATCTCCTAGAGAACACTTCTGGACATAAAGAAGAAGGTAACTAACAACATGCCTTTACAAAAGCTAAATCATGTCTGATGAATTTGACTGACTTCAAGATCAAATGACTGGATTTCTGCACAAGGGACTGGATAAGGCCCCGAAGTAATACGGTCTGAGCTGGTGCTTGCTTTGAGCACAAGATTGGACTGAGACCCTTTCCAATATGAATTTTCCTGTTATCCTGTCATTCAGTTCCAGCTTCCTACACTTTAAGGTAGCCTTATTTACATATGTGTATATCTATATATGTTTGTATTTAGTTGTGTTTGCCACTATATGTGGCCTCACCTCCTAAAGGAGGTACTAGGAATAGAAAATAATAGGATTAAATATTGGCATAATTTGAAAGGATAAACTTACAGCAAAATTGGGAAAAAAAAAAAGATCCTTTATTCTTGTTTCCAGAATACATGGATAACATAGTTTTGGCTGTCCTCATAACATCTGAATGCATAACTATTCAACAGATTAGTCCTACTTCACTGAAGAAAACCAGACAATTGCATCTGAACCAGATGAAGACAGAACTAGTAAATAAAGGACACTTAGAATTTCTTAGTCTGTCCATCCACCCTTCCCCTGCTTTTTTTACTTATTTAAATGCATAGTCCCAGCTGTTCATTTCTCTCTGTGATTGCCTGGTGTAACACATATGCAATGCTTCCATACAGTAGCATCTCAGAACACTGCTTTCTATTAGTTCCCATCAGCTAAAATATTGGTTGACTTAGCCTTTCTTCAATTTTGTTGCTTCTCAAACAGATTATATCCCTGCAATATATCTTGGAATTAAATACTCGCACAGTTCAGTGTGCTTCCATGACAAGGTTGAAAGATTGGGAAAGGGCTAGAAGAAGAAATATTTGAGAGATAATTGTGTTATACTGACAACTGTGTAATGTCCTTAACTACTGTTGGTGATAATGATGAATGGTATATAATACAGTACTCTAAATTGGTGAGCAAGTCAATTAGAACAGGTCCACAGTCATTACAACTGTCTTATGTAATGAAATGAGTTCAATTTTAATGATTTCTCCTCCCCCAACCCCCCCCCCCCACCCCCCAATCCCATCCCAAATTTTAAGATGCTTAACAGGGATGTTTTTATTGTTTTCATCAGGTTAACAGTGACTGACCAAATTACAGAGAAAGTTCGCTGGTTAGCCCATGATAATTCCCATAGCTGTGCACTGATTGTCTTGTGATATTAAATGGCTATTAATTACATAAAAAGAAAGCTTGAAGTCTCTAAGAAACTGTCAAAGTACTCTGACTACCATTTTTCTGCTTCCAGTACCATCATTTGCAAGTAATTTGATAGCAAATTAAAATTGCTCCACCTGCAACACAAAAAAAAAAAAACCCAAACCAGCAGAAAGGACTGGGATATGAGCAGAACACTGAACACAGCTCAAAGAGTAACTAAATGTCTGAGATTTTCTCATAATTTTTCTAGATCTTTATATTTCACACTTTCATTACCCTTTTCTAGTAATTTCTTCTATTAGCGCCTCCTTTCCCTATCAACATTTATTCTAAGAATCTGCTTATTGATTATCTTTTATATAACAAAAAATATGTAATTACTTTTCCAGTTCCTCGGATATACAAGCTGTGGTATATCTCAGTTGTAAGATGCAATTTAGACTTGCATCTGCTTGATTCATAAAAGCCTTATTCTAATTTTGTGCTGATGTACCTTCACTGAGTTCAGCGTGATGAATTAGATTCACACTAAGACGGATATTTCCACATTTTATTCAAAGATGTACCCTGCCTTTCCTGTCATTTATGAAAACTGTACTAAATTTCGTGACCCTTTTTAAGATTGAGGAGTTTGGAAAGAACTTGTTCAGTTGATTCTAAGCAGTAGATTTTTGTTCCCATCTGATTTATACTTTTTTCAACAATGATGGTTAATTCTGATGTGACTAACCACTGAATAACATCTGTGAAGAACAGGAACCTTTGTGAGCAGTTAATGCTTGTGTTGTTTCAAGTCATGTTTCTGTCAATTGAACAAGCATGTTTAGCTGTTACATAGACTTGAAAACTTTGGGAAAATTACTTGAATCTGTTGAAAAATAGTTGAATGTCTTGAAAGAAATAAGAAATTTTGGCTACCAGAATTATGGTATTTCTATGCTGATTGCTACTACATGTTGATTTACTGGACATTATTCCTGGAAATGGTTTCCCCAGAAGTGATGATAATGGCCATGACAGCTAATACGGATCACATAATACTGTTACAACATCCCCCACATTAATTTCACACATTTCCACCAATTTCTGAAAAACATGCTTGCCCTCTAGCTCTTAATAAGTCACTTATCTTTACTGATTTGTAATTATGGGCTCTCTTTGGGAAAAAAAAAAAAGATACTACTGTACATCTTTCTTAGCTCTTTATCCCATTGCAATACATCATTAAACTCTTTTATAACATGTTATTTATTATGTCATGTAAAGTCTGTCTTAGGAACAGCCTTAAAGGATTTATGTTTTATTTATGTTTTTACTTTTATTCATTGTTCAGTTGGTTATGTCCTATTTTAAATAATTTGAGGAAAAAATATATTGCTTGTTGTAAAACTGATACCCGCGGTAATTCTAGACCATTTAGCCTTTTTTCCTGTTATGTTTCGTCAGATTTTAGTTATCTCCTAGAGAGCAAGGATTTAATAGATTAAAACAGCAATTGATTTTTTTAGCATCTTTTATTTGAATTTATCCATTCCACTGAAATACATTGTGTGTCTCCAAAGAAAGTAATAAATTATAGACAAAGCAAAAGTTAAAATTAGATCTGAATGTGGTGCAACGCCCAAAGGAAACTGCTCTGAAAGGTTACAAGCTGTCAAAAAACAATTTGTATGGTTAAAAGCCACACAGATAGATGCTGTTAATGGAGTATCTGTAATGATTATTTAGGCGTTGGTTGCTTATTATGTCTTTGAGGCAGCTATTCACTGCACTGCTTTAGAGGCTATAAAGAGCTGTAATTCTGCACCTATTATACAGAAGTGTGTGCAAGAATGCACTGTACCACATCAAACAAACCTCTCCTTTATTCTCTTGATTTTTAATCATCTTTTCCTCTTGGAATTATGGTTGATGATGATTGTGAGAATAAAGACTAGTTACTGTAGTGGAAGGATCATAAAGTCAATCATGTGGATAAAATTACTTAGCAATTCAGCCAGCTGGTCTCTATTTGGCTTCACTTCAGTTCATTAGTTTATGGGTAGAATTCACTCCACATTTAAAGAAAGCAAAAACTGAGTAAAAACTAGTTTGTAATTAATTGCACCTTTTTATATAGAAATAAAATTGCCAAGTGAATGTGTCCATTGGGCACTCATTTCTGTTTTCTTTTTGTATCCTTTGTAAAATAACTTTATTTTGTATTTACAACCTGTTTTAAACACAGGTTGTTCATCCACAATCCATCTCCTTTTCTTGAAAATTAATCATTTCACGATGTAATACTTGAAGAGTTTTCAAATCACAATATTTGCAAGAGGAATAGACAACATTAAGCAACATAGGGGCCGTTTGGAAGCATGGCTGTATAATCTTGGCATTCTGTTCCAGTGCTCTCATGCAGGTGATTAGGTGGCAGTGTATAGCCATAAACATATGTTCAAAGTGCCATACATCATAAGCATGTTGTGGTTTGCATGCTCTTTAAGAGCTAAATAGCTAATGTTAATTACTATTGTGTTTAACGGAGCCAGAAATAACAAATACACTATTCTTTTAGTTTTGAAACCTTTTATGAAGAGCACATAAAAGCAGCATAGCAGCTGGGGAGTTGATACATTTTTAATCTCTTAACAGGATATCCAAAATGTACCCAAATTACTCCCAGATCCTTTGAGGTCTAACTGTAGAAGCTAAAGAGGCCACAGCCTGTACATTTGTGTAAGCACTGCAGAAGAAAAATGGTATAGAAATGTTACTAGAAATGTATTTTTTAAAAAATTATAACTATTGAAAGGAACATATCTTTTATAAGGCCAGATTAAACACCCTTGTGTTAACTTGGCACATAGTAACCTCCTTTCTTCAGAAGCCGTGTATACACAGAATTCCCTGAATATACACGGATGCATAAAGGGGAAAGAGAGTACTGAGGTGGGTTATGACTTGCTGTTTTTCTTCTATCTATTAAGGGTATTTGAAATGTGGAGTCATAAGAAATATCAGTGTGTCAAGATGTGTTTCAGTGTCCAATTAGACCAAAGTAGGTTTTGAAACACTGAAAGTTTTTACATTTTCACATTTCTTACATTTCCATGTTTCCATAAGATACTGTCCTACAAAACAAACCATCAATACTGTGATTATTTTGAGGTCTTGATAACATGCTGTCTAGATCTAAAGAATTTTATTTATTAATTCTTCAATTTAATGAATTGCCACTTCTAAATGTAGGATATTTCTCTGGGAATTTTACTGGTTACCAGCTTCATGTTGTACCTCCTGTGAGCATGTAATTTATCTGTTGAAAAGAAGTTCCTATCCCTGTTCTGTTTGTTACTGGGAATGCATTTCTTTCAAACATGTTCAAACACGTCTCTTTCAGTATATAATAAATATTGTTTGCATAAGTGGCAATTATTGACATTGTTAAAAATTGTTTAATAATTTATTTTCTTTTTGTCTTCTTTATTAGGTAGCTATTGTCAAAGCAGAAAGTAATGAAAGAACTGGTAGAGCCAATATTGTCTAGAGAATATTGGAATTTTAAAATTTAGAAAAAATTTAAAAGGAAATGGCTTTCATAAGCTGTGCTTGTTACTGCAAAATTAGAATAGTTTATGGAAAGTCTATAATTAGTCCTAGTACAAATACATTGTATTAAGAATGAAATAATTTGTTTTAATGTCAGCACAACTGTGCAAAACATTGAGGAGTCATTAGCATAAAGAACATGTGAACACAAATGTTTATTCAAATTTGTATTTTTATTTTTCAAAATAGAAATCTTGAGAAAATAGGATTGGTCTGAGACTGAAGTCTGTGCTAGCATGTATAAGAAAATGTGTGCCACTTTATTCCAAAATATCCCCTTGACTTAAAGCATATTCCTTCCAATCGTTTACATTTGTTTGACTGATGACATATTGTGGAAGACCCAGAGTACTTGCCTTGTGTTCCATTTATGTTATTCTTTCTTTTTCTTCCAATTCCTTCCATACTATATATGGTCTACAGGAAATCCTACAGTATAGTGCTTCAGTCGCCCTCCTCTTTTCTGGGGGAAGGATGTGGATGGTGACTAATTTAGGATGGGAATGTTCCTGCTAAAGGCCCTCATGACCCTCAGGGAAGAATCCCAGAGTAGCAGAAAAGAAATTTCACAGTTATAGCTGCATCCTAAATCTTCTTTAGCCTACTGTGTATGAGAGAGGCACAAAATGCCGTTGCTTTTATGGACCTATTCATACTCAACACATTGTAGATTCTCACTATATTAGAAGAGACAGCGGCTGGAGAGGCATACGATTAGATAGAGCATGGGAATTTTTAACTCCCCATGCAGTAGTTAACTGCTGTCATCTATTCCAGTTATTGACTGTTCAATTTCCTTAACTTTATTACACATCTTCATTTCCTGAATCATTGGAGATCATTTAATTACAGAAGATGATTAACTAAAACATTTAGTAAGCAAGCCACCTCCATCTGTGTTACTAAATACCAAAAAGAAAAATCAAGAATTGTTAAAATGCATACATTCATATATACAATTATTTAAAAACACTTTTATTGGCAGAAATTTAATAAGAGAATCAATAACCAGTCCTAATAACAGTGTATGATCCTCTAGGTGTAGATTAAGTCAGAGTTCCAAAGAACAATTGGTTAATGTGCTGAAAAGATTGAAATTACATTGTAGCTAACAAAAATATTCAAATTTTCTAATGCAACATGAGAGTTAAATTGTGAGTATAACACACTGGTCTTCTGTGCAATACTGAGGCATGTTTACTTCGAATAATACTCCAAGCATGTTTTTACTGTCATACTTACTAATATTATGATAGTTGTTACTGAAGAGATCTTCCTGAGATGGAGTTTATCTTCTTGGCTGGCTTAATACCTGTAAAAGCACAGTATTCTGAAAGTATATATATGACTAAAATTAATGGCATTTTGGGGGTTTATAAAGCTTAAATAATATCTTCTTTTGCAAAATTACCGTAAAACTCAGAATTACCTGAGTGTAGAATCTATGTGATGTGGACTCCATTATTTGGTAATGTATGTGGAATTAAAGATATGCTGGTAGTCAGAATAGGCAAAAAACATGACAGGAAAAGAATCCTAGCTAGCAGCCATTTCTCCGTATGAGATGGCTCTATTTAATCTGAATATCTGTGATTTATGTTGCTTTTTCAATACAGTTAAGCAAAACAAAAAATATCACAACAATTCACACAATTAGTTTCTTGATACCATTGTGTCTATCCACAAAACTTCATCCTAGCATAGCATTAGGAGCAGAAATAATCAGCCATAAGCATCATGGCTGCTTACGCCAACCACAAATCATTTTCAGTTCTAGGTTTTCTGACTGTCAATTGAAGGCAGAATTCATCCTCCCTTAGAGAGGCTGAATGACCACAAGCCAGCAATGCTAACCTGCAGCAGAGTGGAATGCTGTGTCCAGTACAAGAAGGACTTGGACTTATTGAAGTGAGTCCAGCTAAGGGACACAATAGTGATCTAAGACTGGGCCAATCTGTCATAGACAGGCTGAGAGAGTTGGGACTGTTCACCCTGGACCAGAGAAGGCTCAGGGGGGATCTTATCAATGTGTGCAAATATCTGATGAGAGGAAATAATTCCCAGATTCACAGAATCATGGAATATGCTGAGTTGGAATGGACCCACAGGGATCATCAGGTCCCATTCTTAATCCTGCACAGCACCACCCCCAGGAGTCTCACCCTGTGCCTGAGAGTGTAGTCCACGTACTTCTTGAACTCTGTCAGGCTTGGTGCTGTGACCACTTCCCTGCAGAGCCTGTTCCAGAGGGTGGTTGGGTACTGGAACAGAATCCCTAGGGAAGTGATTGGACTCAATGATCCTTGTGGATCCCTTCCAACTCAGCATATTCTGTGATTTTTTCAAAATTTAAAATACTAAAGCCTTATTTCTCTGCATTTGTAGAAAAGTACAAATTCAAACAAAGAACATAAGTACTGAACAAGTTATACCGAAGACTTGCACACTCTAATTGTGTAAGAGCTGGGGAACTTCTGTTTTTACTGTTTTTCTACACCTTATAGCAAAAATGTTCACACGCTAATGTAAGTCTATAATGTAAAGTTTATGCAATTAAAGACCATAAGAGAGTTTATAGTCCATTCATCATTGGATATGGATCATAAACTCTGAGTTTTAGAAAATAACGAAAGAATTCCATTTGTAGCTCACTGTTGCCTGAAGCCTACCTAATGAAATCTTTCTTAGTCACAGAATTAACTGAGTATCTAGCTGAAAAGCTCTGAATATTCACTATGCATATTAAACTTGAAAAGGTAGAATAAAACCTTGCATTCTCACAGGGGCTCTTTGTTGGGTTCAGTTCAACCAAAATTAGACAGCTCTTGTTCATTTAGTACATTCAAAAGGAGTCAAACCTTTCAAATTCCAAACTGTCAGCTTCCATCATTTCACATGACAGCTGACTGTTTGAGTGTAATACACACAAGTCATACTAAGTGAAAAGCTGTTAATGAATACAGTTGCTTTTCTTACACCAAGGGAAAAGAACATATTAGCCACTGCTTTGTGGATTTGTGTTGTGATGCAGAAGGGATTCTCTCCTGTTCTTGTTTGATCTTACCTGTGCAGCATAGCGCTGGTATGAAAATATCTATGGATTTGGTTAACTAGATAATTACTCTTTTGTGCTTTCTGACTGTGATATCATGATATATGATATTGCCGCAAAAATTAATTACATGGCAGTGGGATGTATTTTTTAAAGCATTAAAAAAATATTCCTAAAGGTCTTTATATAAACAATGTTCTCTTTGGATCTCATTTTCTCAAGGGCTATCTTCATCTTTCATTGAACTCATCTGGGGAAGTATTTGGCATTCTAGAAATCAGTCACAGTAGTTACAAAATCTGACTAATCCAAATTAATTTTTCTGTGTTTGTTTTCGCCCCCTGTATTTTTGTGGTAGAACTCTAGGAACTTCAGGTTTGATCTTCTTTTACTCAAGTTAATTGGTGTTTGTAAAGTGGAAGAAACTGTGTTCCTTTACGGTGGCTTTTGTAGTTATAAGATAGAGCTTTTGAAACTTTAAAAAGTTGAATAGATATTTTCCAAAATGGTAGCTCTCTGCCATCAGTACAATTTTTGACTCCAAATGCAATGTGTCTTTCATTGGGCTGTATCTTCAAGCAGCCTGTATACCATCACTAAGGGACAGCATAAGCTTTCATGTACAGGAAATTAGTTGCTTCAAAAATGAACTGTCATTTCCTTTCACCTTAGCAAGAACATCTATTTTGGTAAATTCTGCCAGTAATATAAGGTAGTACTTGGTGTCTGTCTCTCTAAAGAAACAGCTCTCATACACAGGTTGTGCAATGGTCTTCAGTACTTGGTGACATGAAATAAAAAGTTACAACAGAGAAGACAGAGGCAGAGAAGGTCTGTTTTCTGAAAATAAGAGGACTGAAATATGGAAAAATCTAGATTCTATTCTATTTGTGCCTCTTCCTTACTGTGAGTCTGGAGTACTTACTTATCTACTGCCTTTATTCCTTCTTTTGTTAAATGGTGCTGCCGTATCAAGTCTTGTAAAGCTTTTTGAAATGCTTGCAGAAAAAAAAATAAGTCTTGTAGCAGTGCAAATTATTATTTGATTGTTTTGACTTTATTAAAGAAAAAGCCACCAAATTATGGTCTGATCTCAATTTTATATCAAAGACCAGTAAAGACTAAGGGAAGAAGGGATGTTTAAAACCACAATGAGAGGTTGGTGCTAATTACAGACAGGTGACATATTTTAAGATATTGGAATATGGCCTGCATCAACGTTTCAGAATCTGTCAATTACCAGGAAAAACATTACAATCTCATTATCTTAAACATGCTGTATGATTTCAGGCAGAATTAGAGTTAGGGTTCAGATTTAAGAACAGAAAAATTGTAAAGTTTTCTCAATAAATTTCAGACTAATCAGCTGTTGACTTCAAGTTTAAATCTCTTGCATCTTAAAGTCTTATTAACTTTCATAATCTCAAACATTTTCATTTTGAGCTGATGAATGGGCTTGAGTTGTTGATTTAATTAGCACAAAAATTGTAAGAATATGTTTAAATGTGCACTTCAAGCTTGAAATCTCTAAGAGTGAAAAATCAAAGTGGTTTGCATAAGCCCAGATTCTGCTAATCGCTGTTATCTAAAACAAATGCTACTTAAATTTTTTTTTCCTTCATCCATTCATGTTATATGGTTTAGTGATTGACAACTGTCTTATAATTTTGAAAATTATACCAATAGCATCTGGTTAAGGATAAAAATCTCTGAAAAAGGAATCTCTATAGGGAAAGAGAAAACTTGTTGTGTTATGCAAACACCTGTCAAGACCTGGAAGTAATCTGGAAACTGGCTATACATTTGCTTGAACTTTCCACAATTCCAGTTGGATTGATCTAGTCACTGCTGTTATTAATGCAGAAAAACTCAATTTCTGTTAAACATTAAAATTACATGGTGGAAAAATACAATCTATGAGATTTGAAGTTGCATATTTGCTTTTTTTGTGTTGCTGTTCTCTGTATGATATATTTTTCCAAGAACTCTTCAATAAAAGCACTTGAAATAGCATCTAGAATCAGTTTTCCTAAAATGCTTGTTAACATAGAGGGCAGGAAGTTTTAATGTAGAATTCTGTTTTCGTATTTCTTTAAAAAATGTGTCAGTGGTGGGCTTTGTTTTCTTTATTTGTAATCACTAATCACATTTCAAAAACTAAATGTCTTTTGAAAGTTTGAAACAGATTCTTGGCACCTGGATTTGCATTGCTATCTCTCAGATTCAAGTTTATCCTTTTCTTTCATTTGGCTCACCTAGGTATACTTAAAGATCAAAAACATATGCTTTACCAGGTGTGCTTGTGAGCTGGCACCACTGATGGGGTTTTATGTAAAGAGATAAAAATTCTGTGCATGAGCTGTCATAAACTGTTTAGCTGAACAAAGTCACTGTTACTAAAACATTTCTGATATTCTTAAATGGAAATGCAATGAGAAACACCTGTGTGAAAACTAGATTAGTAGAATTGAAAATCATCATGAATCCCATGTCTGAAGTAAGTAAATAAGATGGTTCATGGAAGGTCAAATAGTATCCATGTTCTCAAGTGGTGATGAAAACTTCAATTACAAAGAGTATAGAAACAGGAGTGATGTTTGTGAGGCAGTGGAATGGAGAACTTTCCTTTAAACACAACTTCTAAAATTCTGCAGTCAAGAATGATGTACCAGAAAAGCATAAGATGATGGTTAGTCCTGTTATTTTATGATCCTGGATAGGTTGCAGAGTGCTGTATAAACACAAAGGAAACACTCTCCAGCTTTGCCTTTAATGGACTAAAAGCCATACAGCCCTCAATGTAGAGAGTTACGTTGTCTGCAGAGGTGCACTGGATGGCACTATGCCTTTCATTGACGCTCTTTTTGTGAGCCCATGTAGAGAGCTGCTGTAAAGCAAACAATGCAGTTTGGACACATATTCCATTGTATGACTGGAAAGTGAATTTATTATATATTGCAACATAACCCTTCACCCCTCTGCTTTCATGCTTCTATAAATATAACACTTCATATGATGGAATAATGTTGATAGGCTTTATGGAAAGCTGTTCAGAACACCTTTGAATGAAGACAATGAATGATTACCACATGAAAAAAACCCTAAGAATGCAACTAGCAAACTTGATTTTTGGTTTTGTTCAAGGGACGTTTCTGTGTTTTGCCCTGTATAATTTGTCTATGGCTGATCTATCAGGAAAAAAAAAAAAGGACTAAAAAATTAAAGAGCATCAGAGTACAGAATACTGAGGTTCTTAATTAAACCAGGCAGAGATTGTTTATTCACTTTAAAGTTTAAACAGAGGCATGTGGCAAAGATTCATTCACTACTGGGACTGACAACTGGGCTCTGTTCTGTTAACTGTAGCAGCAGGAAGAGGGAAAGGAAATAAAAAGTAGAGACGTGCAACAAACAAGCCCAGGGAATGACAGGAAAGTAAGCTATAAGAGTCTGCTAAATTACACCTATACATTAACCTTCCTAGTTTTCTTGTTGCAAAGGAGGACACATAATTATAAATAAAAAAGTGTAAACTTCAATCCAACACTACTGTTAGAATGAAGAATCTTGAATTCTTGCTTATATCAATTGAAATTTTAAATTACATACCAATATATTGACATTTGTTTGGGTTTTGGGTTCTTTTAAACAGTAATTGTGTGAAATCTGCATAGGAACAATTTTAATGCAAAACTAATTACATATAGAATTCATGCAGTTGACAATGCATCTTTGAAAACTCATTCATGTTTATTCCAAAAATATGAATTTATATGAAACATATACATGCAATATGACAAAGAAACTCGCCTATTTGATCAAGGGAAGCCACCTGATGCAATTTTTTGGATTTCAATAAAGCTTTCAATACTGTCTCTCAGAGTATCTTGCTGGATAAAATGTCCAGCACAGCTAGATAAACACACCGAGTGGTGGATGAGCAATTGGCTCACAGGTTGGGCACAGAGGGTGATAGTGAGTGGGGTGACATCAGATTGGTGACCTGTCACTAGTGGGTTCCACAGGGCTCCAGCCTGGGCCCTGTGCTCTTCAACATCTTCATAAGTGACTTGAATTCACGACTGGAAGGGATACTGAGCAAGTTTGCAGCTGACACAAAACTGGGAAGAGCTGTTGACTTCCTTGAAAGCAGAGAGACCTAACTAATGAAAGGGCTAGGAATTTCAACATGGAAAAGTGCCGGTTTCTGCACCTGGGATGGGGCAACCCCAGATGGGGAATGAGATGCTGAAAAGCAGTGCTATAGAAAGGGACCTGGGGGTCCTGATCAATGGCAAGTTGAATCTGAGTTAGCAGTGCCCTGGCAGCCAGGAGGGCCAACCGTGTCCTGGGGGGCATCAGGCAAAGCATCGCCAGCTGGGTGAGGGGGGGGATTGTCCTGCTCTGCTCTGCACTGGGGCGGCCTCACCTTAAATATTGTGGGCAGTTTTGGGTGCCCCAATATAAGAAAGTTATTAAGCCATTAGAGACTGTCCTAAGGAGGGCAGTGAAGACGGTGAAGGGCCTTGAGGAAAAGTCATATGAAGAGTTGCTGAGTCACTTGGTCTGTTCATCCTGGAGAAGAGAAAACTGAGAGAAGAACTCATTGCAGTCTCAAACTTCCTTGTGACGGGAAGAGGAGGGACAGGCACTGATCTCTTCTCTGTGTTTTCCTGGGACAGGACCTAAGGCAATGGCCTGAAGTTGTGTCAGGGGAGGTTTACGTTGGATATTAGAGAAAGGTTCTTCCTCCAGAGGATGGTTGGGCACTGGAACAGACTCCCCAGGGAAGTGGTCACAGGCAGAGTTCAAGAAGCATTTGGAAAACACTCTCAGGCACATGGCAGGATTCTATACAGGGTTAAGAGATGGACTCAATGATCCAGGTTGGATCCCTTCCAACTTGGCGTATTCTGTGATTCCGTGAATAACATGCACACTGTTATTTATTACTGTAATTTTTTACATAATTGATTTTATATCTTTTTTATTGAAAATGCATCTATGCCTCTCTGAGTAGACTGGGTTCCATTGTTCATTAACTCTTCTATAACAGAAATACTTCAGGTTGGCTTTGGATATTTTTAGCATGTGATATGCATGAAGACGTATGCATTCTAATACATAAAGTAGAATTACTTCTGTTTCCTACGTATCTTTTTAAAATCAGAATTGTCTTGCACAGATATCATGATACATCATGAAAGCCTCAATACAGCTCACACTGAGAATTAGCTTAGTTTATAATTGGTCAGGATTGGAGTTTTCATGCCTTACACCATCTTGACTGTTGTAACATTCTGGTCCCAGCAAGGGAACCATTGAAATGAGATCCAACACAATTTTTTTAGTCTTGACCCTTCAAAGTTTTCCATTAATGTCCCATCCATATTCCTGCTACACACACCTTCCTGTGCATTTCCTGCTTTCCTATGATAATGGAAGAGGAAAACAATTTAAATAGGTAGATATTCCAGATGGGCTGTCCTCTTTTCTTTTGCATTAATGCAAATCAGAAACTGTACTATGTGAAAATGTAAATAATGAGCTACCTTTTATTACTGATGAGTTAGGAACAGCTTTACCACTTGTATCTTCAAGTATTTTCATGGTCTATTGCTCTGAATCCAGAATCTGATGGAAAACTGTTCAGTGGAAATGTGTAAGATCTAAAACTTTGGATTTAGTCCTGCTCTAAATGATCTCCGTGAAAATCTGAATTGTAGGAGCAGTAAATAAGGCACTGAAGTTTATAGCCTTTACATTTAAAACAGATTGAAGGCAGTTGCTAATTACTCTATAAAAATTATTTACTCAAAATATTACAGACACTAAAAAAAACATTCAAAATTTGCTCTACCAAAATTTCTGAAAAGGGCACCAAAAGTTGGGAAAAGAGGTTATTAATTCTTGGTTTAGGAAAAAAACCAACCAACCAAACAAAAAACAAACCCATCACCACCACCACCAAAACCAAAAAACTCAAAATAAACAAACAAAAATCCATTGAGGGCTGCTTATTCCATCATTTTTTTTCTCCTTTCAGACCTGTGTAACTGGACATTTTATCTTACAAAGTACTGTTAGACAAATCCCAAAATTATAAATATTATAGTTCTTCCACAGGTGAACCAGAAGTGTATCACAAAGAAACACTACAGTGCTATTATGCATTTACCAAAGACATTATTTGACTGAAATACAGTGGTTCAGCAGCCCTGAAGAAAATTGCTTCTGGCATGAAGAGCTGCATGTCGCATCAGAAGCAAATATTTGACATTGTCTTGTTTCCATCATGCCTTGTCAGTATAGTTTTATAAACATCATAAAATTTTGCCCACAGAAAAGATAAAAAGGAACACTAAGGGCAGAGTATTCACTGAATGGATGTCACATGGTAGAATTCTGCTGTAGAATTTGGAGAACCTTGCCAGTAAGAAATGATGTTATAAAATAAAATTTTGGTTTAATACTGTTAATGATAAAATTATACTCCGTCAATATGCACAGCTGCACAATAATACAAAAGCTTTAGTGTTAGTTTTAGTGTTCACATTTATGACACAATTTTGAAGTTCATTTCATTATTTAATGCTGCTCATTTTGCAAGAATTCTGTTGCCAATAATAGCACTACATTTTTGCATGTGCATTCAGTATAGAAAGTTTGTGCTCTTATTTTATCCTGAAAGCTAGATAATTATTGTGTCATATTTCATGGATGTGCCAGCATGAAATTATGAAGAGAATAGAAAAAAAGGACAATCTGTTACCATTTTTTATATGAACAGATCTTACATTCCAACAGGATAAATGATATGAAATAGTTTTAAAAGTCCTGTGTTTCACATGTAATACAAAACTACATAATTTAGATTGCCCAAAAAGATAAAACTCAGAGTACTTCATTATAACTCCTTTTCACTTCTAGCTTATATTAAAATATAGTTAATAGTCTTTAATAGTAAGTATATCAAAGTAATTTCAGGTATGGCACTGTTGCCGTAGGGCTTTCATGAATTTGTAGATTTTTATACTTCTAGGTATACTGCTCACATATAGCATAGCCTGCAACCTCTAACCCTGTGTTAGCTGTCTTAAGGTTCAGATAATAGCTGGAACACTGCACAAGGAAAACATGTACCAGAGCTAAGGCAACTAGATACCATGTTAGTCAAAACAACTAGCAAAGCCCAGCAACCTTGGAGAAGCTCCAATAAGGCCAAGGGGTCTTAAGACCTCCAACTCAATTCTAAGAGAGGCGTGCCATGAGGTGGAACCAAGGGAAGTTCTGGGCATGGACAAATCTTAGATTGGATGGAACCTTTAGATATGATAATTGAGTATAGTTACAAAATTAGCATNCTTTGGTAAGGCATAGCAGAGTGGCTCAGGGTGGCTGGAAACAGCCGGCTATTAAATGAAAGAGACGTCTTTCGGATTAATTTACTCTGCATGTTTTGAAGCGGTGGTGCTTAGAGAAGTGCTATGGTATTCCTGAGGCCATGAGTTCATCCTAGCACCGGTCTTTTCTATCTGTTACTTATCAACACGTGTTGTACTCTTTTATACTTTTTATACTTTATATAATCTTCTATACTCCTTTATATTCTGTACCCCAAAACCCTATAAGTAAAGAACTCTTCTCTTCTTTACCCATATAAAGTTGTCTTGGAAAGGTTTTTTTCTGCCCTTCCTTAAGGCAACAGCACAGTTAGAACGCTTAATATCTGGATATTTTTATTAGTACATTATGGCACTCAGGAAAAAAAAAAGTAGACTGTTTGGTTTTGATGTTTTTTCATTGGCCCATATTAGCAGTAACTCAACCAAAATGTCCCATACTTTCCTGTATTACTGCTACTTGCTAATGTTTCTATAAGATGTGTAACACAGCCTTAGGAACAAGAGTCCTAAGGGATATCACAGTATTTTGTAGCCACATAGGCGGATGTGGCTTTGAATGCCACTTTCTGTTCAATTTGGATGTGGCTTTTATGTCATTTTCTAGGGTCATATTCCTGAAGGAGTGGTATTTATGATTATTTTAAATGCCCTTTATTACCTCCCAAATAACTTGGGAAGTCAGTGCAATGTAGCATATCTGCAATGAAGCCAAGATACTATTTTGTATTCCTGATAGTTTTTACTATTTTTTCTAGAACTAATACTTGTTTTGATTGAGAGGATCTTCATTGTACTTTTTAAAGAATTATAAGGTTAACTTTCTATTTCAAGTCCTACCAAAGTGTGATCTCAGATATCATGATTAATGGACTATAATTAATAAACAAATTAATTAAAAATACAAATAAATTGTATTTAAGTTAATTTAAAAAGTAAGATTTGGAAAAATTGTTATTGTTTTAAATTTGAATTATTTGAACATGGAAAATATCCAGTAATAGGAAAGAGTGGCATGATGAATTTGTGCAGTATTTGGGACACATTAAGAAAGTGTGACAGATGAGTGGTAAAACACCTTATACTTGTAATCTGGGTCATGCAGATTTCTGTAGTTTTGCACCAATGCTGCTATCTTTAATAGCAAAACAGGCTGATGACAAAACATGTGCTTCTATAGGAATTTAATGAAGTTGTACTATGATGATGTTATTGGATTATTTGAAAACTCTGCTTTCAAAGTTAAGCATGTGTTTACCTCTGAAGACACTCAGCTAAAAAGAGTCTTGATATTACTTGTGCAGTTATTCTAGTGTCCATCTATTTATGCTAGATTCACCATAATTTTCTGATGTTTTTCTAATCATGGCATGTATTTGGATATAAGTGGATATAAAATTACCTCCTGAGACAGTTTTAAACACTATTTTGCCAAAGTAAGCAACTTTCCCACTACTTTGTTTCAGAACACAGGTATTTTTCATTATAAGCTGTTGACCAATCTGAGAAAATCAAAACAACAAAAAAGTTGTAGGAAGCACCTGCAATCTGAAGCATTTATATTTTTTAAATAAAGCAAGAATTCTTCTCGTCTCTTTACACTAGTCTGTCTTGTCCACTGCCTTTCCTTCTTTTTATATCAACATCTGTTTGCAAAAACATGTATGGTGATGTTAAAATAGTAATAATGAACAGTTTAGGTGATAGCCAATATGTGGATACTGAAATATACTGAAAGAGAGAAATAAATGTAACAAGAGTTGAATGAGGCACATGGATGGAATAGCCCCAAAGAAATTTAACATCTTTATTAGTTTAATGGTTGTTGGCAATACCTATGGGTCTGCAGGAAGAAGCCAATGTGCCTGCAGTGCTGCTTCAAGTTGTAACCTTTTAGTATTTGAAGTTGTTAATAAATAATACTAAGATGACTAGTGATGAGATTAATCATAGTGGAGTTTGAGTTGGAAGGGACCTTTAAAACTCATCTAGTGCAACCTTCCTTCAGTGAACAGGGACATCAACTAGACATGGTTGCTCAGAGTGCACTCAACCTGACCTTGAAAGTTTCCTGGGATGTGACATCCACCACTTCTCTGGGCAATTTGTTCCACCACCCTCATTGTAAAAAGCTTCTTCCTTATATCTAATCTGAATAAACCTTTTTTTTTTTTCCATTTAAAACCATTACCCCTTGTCCTATTGCAACAGGCTCTACTAAATTGTCTATCCCTATCTTTCTTATGAGCTTCCTTTATTCATTGAAGGGCTGCTAATAAGGTATCCCGTGAGCTTTCTCATCTTCAGTTTGAACCCTAACTTTCTTAGCCTTTTCATGTAGGAAAGGTGCTTCAGCCCTGTGGAGGTTTGGGTTGGCA
>WBMV01000786.1:194-11797 GCA_013396655.1 Campylorhamphus procurvoides
AATTCGTCTACTTTGAATTTGCCTCTAAAATGTATTGTCATCTAATGTCTTTGAACAGTTTGTGAGGTACTGAGCCTCACAGAAAAGGAGTCCTGTGTTAGAAGGCAAGAAGGTGGATGGATTGCAGCACTGATTTTGTGGACTCTTCCATGGACACTGGGTCGCATCACACCTGCAATCTGTGAGATAAACTGGTAACATCATGGGTTAGATGATTTGTTTAAGTTGTTTAAATGATTTGTTTAGCTTGTACCTAGCTGCAATGAATACCCTAGCTAAGTCATCCTCTTAAATCTCTTGGATTCCTTTCAGCAGAATGGTTTTCTTAGAAACCCCACAGCATGTCTGACAACAAGTGAGGATGCCATGGTCAGTAGCTAATTTCATACTGACTGATTTTGACATGATAACATACACATATGCATTTTGGTATTGATGAGGATGCTATTATAGCATGGAGGCAAGAGGCACCTGTACGGCCACTCCATGAGGTGAAGAGGATTGACTGCAGTCAGGGGCAGACTGTGGCAGGGTGGCCTGCCCCCGATGGGGCCTGGAACCTGTTCAGAGAATGCAAGCTCTCTGTGAGGAGCAATTGGTAGTGCCAGGATGTCGTTTGGTGTTGTATCAAACTCCAGACACACCCTGCCTTTGGTGAGCTCCTAACTGGCCCATAAACTTGTGACTGGCAGTCGGCCACTTCATACTATAAAGGCTTTGTTCCTCTCATAGAGATGAGATACAGGAATTCCGAGATTCTTTGGAGATTGCCTGGGGTTTGCACACTCCTGATAGACCTTAAGCGAGTGGTGATGTATGAAGGGTACTCCCAAAACACAAATAAGCAAAATTTGTCAAGAGACATCTATGTCATGGGTCCAGGCCTTGCCTATAGCCTTACAACCAAGGCAGAAAGACAACATAAGTCCCTATGGTCCCCATATTCACATAAGGGAAAAATGATTTGCAAAGTTATTTAATGATTTAGACTCTATCTTGCAGAAACTCCAGACATTTGTTGTGTTATCCAGACCCATAGGATTGGACACTCCTGTTCATCTGTTCCCGCTCGGGGACTGAGTCTATGTTAAATGATGGGACACTGACCCCCTGCATGCTAACTGGAAGAGGGTCATCTGAAGTACTGTTAACTACCCACACCACAGTCAAAGAGACAGAGGTGTATCCCTGTGGTTCACACTCCGGGAACACTTGGAAGATTAGCAACATGATGTCATCTTGAGCAACAAAGTGGATTGGGTTTTTTTGTGTGGCAGGTTTCCTGCTTGAGTGATGATATAACTTTTGTGAGAACAAAGAATCCCTGGACTTACTACTAGAGGGCTAAGGCCTCTGCTTCTGGAACAAGTGCAACAACAGAGACTGTTACAGATAGAGAAAATGTGTTGTAAATTACTCTTTCTGTATGTATTGTTTATATTGCTGGAAAGCATGAATCAGATTTGGAACCAAAATTTGCATTTGGCTCTAGTCCAAAATTTCATAAAAATTATGGTTGGATTTGTATTATGAATTTGGCTGAAATTTGGAAACAAACTCAAATTCTAAATCAGGTAACTATTGAATATGTCTCATTGGGCTTTAAAGACATCTTCCATAAACTTACTTCATGGTTGCCAAACTGGACCTGGATAAAACAACTGTTTATATTAGTTATATCTATTAGTGATTACATAGATGCTATAGTTGTTGTTCATCTTTATGGTATAGAGTTAGATAAGTTAAGTGGTAGAGACTGGACAAAAGATAAGTTTTGTCAAGTCTCTAATGGGGGGAAATGATGCCTAAGTGTTTTAGTGTACCTTTTGTAGATTTTTTCAGAATTTTTAGAATTATGTAGGTTTTCCCGAGTTGCTCACATATGAGGTGGTATTAGAAGTTGCTAAAACATTTTCTCACACGTTCCTGAGTGTTCCCAAGGACACACTGTTCTGAAGAAGCACCTGCAAGATAGCTTGAAGACAAAACAGTAGAGAGGGCCCAGAGCCCTTGGAGCCTCTCCAAGGGGCACTTCTGATCTTTCTGAGGGTGTGGCACCAGGGGAAATAGGTATCACAGGTCGGTTATAGATAACATATATGCTAATCACTGGAAGTTATAAAAAGCTGCTGTGGTTTGGCTGGTATGGAGTTAATTTTCTTCATAGCAGCCCTTATGGTGCTGCACTTTGAATTTGAGACCAAAACAGTGTTGATTCCGTGTTTTTGTTGTTGCTGAACAGTGCTTACACAGAGTCAAGGCCTTCTCTGTTTCTCATGCTGCCCCCTTGAGTGACCAGGCTAGAGGCACATGGGAAGTTGAGAGTGGACACAGCTGGGACAGCTGACCTCAACTGACCCAAGGGATATTCCATACCATATGACATCATGCTCATCATATAAAGCTGGGGAAAGAAGGAAGAAGGGGAGGATATTTGGAGTGATGGTGTTTGTCTTCCCAAGTAACCATTATGCATCATAAAGCCCTGCTCTCCTGGAGATGGCTGAACCTCTGCCTGCCCATGGGAAGCAGTGAATGAATTCCTTCTTTTGCTTTGCTTGTATGAGTGGCTTTTGCTTTCCCTGTCAAATTGTCTTTACCTCAACCCATGAGTTTTCTAGATTTTACCCTTCCAATTCTCTCCCTGATCCCGCTGGTGGAGTGAGTGAGCAGCTGTGTGGGGCTTAGCTGCCTACCAGGGTGAAACCACAACAACTGGCAAGAAATTAAATGGGTGTTCCCCAAGTCAAGTCTGTTTTGCCCATGACGGCAACTGGTAAATGGTGTGGGTTGACCTTGGCTGGCCACCAGGTGTCCACCAAGCTGCTCTATCATACCTTGCTCCTCAACAGAAGAATGGGAGAAAATAATATGAAAAGCTTGTGGGTCCAGAAAAGGACAGGAAGATCACTCACCAATTACAGTCATGTGCAAACCAGATTCTACATGGGGAAATTAATTTAATTTATTGCTAGTTAAACAGAATAGGATAATAAGAAATAAGAACAAATCTAAAAACACCTCCCACCCTTACCTTCCTCCCAGGCTCAACTTCACTTCCAACTCTTTTACCTCCTCCCCTGCCCCAAGCAGGGCAGGGGAATAGGGCACCACTGAGAAGGTGGCCTTGTCAGTGTCCTCTGTGTGTGTATCTGAGATAAATGCTCAGCTTTGTTATTGGTTGAACTTGCAAATAGGAAAGCGGCAACTGTGTCCCTCAGCCTGGGCAGAGACCCCGAGTCCTGGGACTGGGCTTCGGCAGCCAGACAGGCAGGAGTCCTGGGCAACAGCTGCTGGAGCAGGCAACCATTCCCAACATCCCTTAACAATCAGCACTGCATGTGTAGGGCATTCTAAAGACTGAGTATTGTTTAGAACTACACAACTGATCATATTCTATATTAACTTAGTCCTGAAAGTGTGGCTATACCACAGGGCAGAATAGTAACATATTAGCTAAACTTAAACAGGTTAGTTCAGGCATTAAAACCAATACAAGTGGTAATAGTATAAAATTTTATTCATGCTCTTCATTCCAATATAGAATCATAGGATGGTTTGGGTTGGAAGGGACCTTAAAGATCATCTGGTTCCAACCCCCTGCCATGGGCAGGGACACCTTCCACTAGACCAGGTTGCTCAGAGCCCCATCCAGCCTGGCCTTGAACACTTCCAGAGATGGGGAATCCACAACTTCTGTGGGCAACCTGTTCCAGTGCCTCACCACCCTCACAGTAAAGAATTTCTTCCTAACATCTAATCTAAACCTGCCCTCTTTCAGTTTGAAGCCATTACCCCTTGTCCTATCACTACATGATATGCAGGCATATGTCATGAATTAATAGCATATGAATTAGACTGACTTTGAATCTATGAAAAAGAACATCTGAAGAAAATTATGTTCCTAATCAGTACATAGTGGTCTGCCAGAAAGCTTTCTGTGATGCACATTAACTGGACTGAGAACATTTCTTCATTCTTTTTACAGAGAAAATGTGTGTCCTGTGTCTGTGTCTGTGTCTGTTGGATAGATGCTCAACTTTGCTATTGATTAAACCTGCAAGCAGGAAAGCAGAAGCCCTGTCTCTCAACCTGGGCAGAGACCCTGGGTCCCCAGGCACATGGGACTGGGCTCCAGACAGAAGGAAGATATGGGTCGGTGCTACTCTAGGAGGCAACTGCTCCTAAAATCCCTTACCACCTATTTACAAAAATTAACTGCAGCTTCAAGATTTGAGTCCCTAATGGATGCTTTAATCTAGCAGGGTAAATGTTTCTAGGCTTTACTGATATCTGCTGAAACTGGAAATTATCAAGTGCATTGCACAAGATCTCTTCAGATAAATCCACAGAATACCAATGGTACATGCAGAAATAGGATGCTCTGTCAGCAAGAGACAAGAACTACAGCCAACATCTCTCAACAAAACATTCACGAGGTAAGAATAACAGCTGATATATTAAGAGCCCATCTGGTCTAATATTAAGGTGCAATTTAGAGAAGAAACATCATATTCTGAGGCATGTTTTGGATTTGCTCCTCTTCTTCCCACTTCCTTAAAACCAGAAAAGAAGGAAAAGTATGACATACTTTGAACTTCTTACAGTATTTTTCAATTTCAGTCTTAAAAATGGGTATAGAACATATTAACTTTCTTACCATGAGATTCCAGTCCAGCTCCTTGTGCCAGGCCATTATCATAAGACTAAAGAAAAAATCCACAAATCAGTTAGTTTAAAACCCAATCACTTTTACAGACATAACAATTTATCAGTTTATTAGAAAGATTATTATCAGACCATTCCACCATTTTAATCTAGTTAAATTCTGAACCTATGTCTCAAAAAGCTCTTGGCACAAATCAATGTTGTTTCAATACAGGCAGTTTTTATGACTTTTTTAGATCCTTACTGTGCTGTAAGGGGATGTAATGGACTGGGAACATTTAATAAGCTTGACTTGATCTCGATAATTAGTTTTTCCATTGATTCTGTATATGATTTTAAAAAGGAAGTCTAGAGCTCAATGGAATTTGAAGATCTTAGTGATGCGATGTTTTACTTATGCATTTTTTAAAGTTACAGGAACTTCAGGCCTCATTTTTTTAAAACTTGCTTTCAATTTTAAATTGAATTTTAAAGAAAAAAGATCAGATTTAATTTAAATTGCAGCAAACATATACAGTCAGTGCTATTACTTTGCTAATACAAACATTGCAATGAAAATATAAAGACAGAAAGGAACATACTTTTCATTTTCAACTCATTGAAGTGGGAATAGAAAATAAAATTACTGTAATATTTCTATTTGGATGGATAGGTTTTTAGTCATAGTAAAGAACTAGAGCTCTTGAAAATGGATTGAGAAAGAACACTTTGGGAATACTCACCATACTTCTTCTAATGTAGTCTATGGCTTTTTTTGTATCCATGCCTGACCAGTTATCGAGCATGTAGCAGATGCAGGAAGCACAGTACACAAACCTCATATCATTCTCACTACCTTCCAGCACAGCACAGAAACTGAAAGAAAAGTTTCTTTCAGTATAGATTTTATAGCCTGTTACATTAGAAAGTATAAAAAACATTTTAGGAATTGCATTCTTTTTACTTTCAAAATAAGTTGGCTACTTCTATTTATAGTATTCACATGAATGCAACCTAAACCTACATTAGATTTTCTTTTCAGAAGATGAGATTCTAACAAAGCTAAGGAAAATTAATAGAACTATTAACATTTAGAGGCTTGAATAACCTTATTTCCGAGTAATGTCATGACACTGGTCTTTATTTATTCAAATATGTTAATGTTTGCATTCTTTCATGTGTCACAGTATACATTGATATGAGTTACCATAGTAGAATCTACTTTTCTTAGCAGCATTCTTTTCCTCTCTAGAAATCTTCCTAGCTCACATGGATTTCCTGCCCAACTTCAGGATCAAATTCCCATGTATGTATGAATATAATTGTTATAATTACAATTTCTAATATAAACGGTGAAAATTACTTGCAATACATTTTTTGTTGTCATTGTTGTTTCTAATGGTTAGATTCTTTGCAAACTCTGAAAATATTTTCAAGTTGTTATATTTAGGTTATCTAGGTATAATGTGGTGTTCCCTCAGGACCCTTACAAAGATGACCGATTTTGTGATTTGCTTCCTGATAAGCTTCTATTTGGTTCAAAAAGATAATTAGAATATTTTTATATAGGACAGTCTTTCAAGCACCACTTTGACACTCCCCCTTTGACCCTGGGATTCAGGTATGTATTCCTTCTTGTAGACAAGCGCCTCCAACAGCTACTGGGAGATAGTTTCATCTCTCCTAACCTCAAGGTTGCTAGCTCCTGCTCTTTGCAGCTCAAATGGGGAGCCACTCCATTACTCTCTTGATTTAGCAAAGAATATTCTTGGGAACCAGGACACTTAAGATGTGCCAGTGCTGTGGTTTGCAACTTCATCCCATCCTTAGGTAACAAGTGCCTTGCATGTTATCTAGGTTCTTTGAATTATATTAAGCCAAAGTAAACCAGAAATGCAAATACACCATTTATTCATGACATTTAAAAAGAGAAAATATAATTTTTTTAGTTAATAAAAACGATGGGTGAAGAAATAAAAACTTAAGTCTAATATACTGGGGTAACACCAGAAAAGTTTCTCTTTCCCTCAAACAGCTCGCTTGCTGTTTCCATCTGGACAAGATGTTAGGTCAGGTTCCAGCCTTTGTGCATCCTTCCCTTTTGATGCAGTAAAAATGAATAGGTATGAAAATGTCTGTTGTACTAGAAGCTGACTTCCACCCAAGTAGCAATTCTACCCCAGATTGGTGCAAAGCACTCTCCCTCTGGTGGCTAGCTGGCACTCTTCAGCAAGGAATATAAAATAAAGGGTCAAGTATAAGAGGTATCATTATGTACATTAAAACCATACATGATACAAACATGTAGAACAGGTTAACTGTGTGCAGTTTATTATTGTAATCAGGCGCGATGACAATCAACCACTTCAAGATGCTAGCAGGTTTGGAGCAACTCATTCCTAACTCCTTCCTCTTGAATAAACTTTAACAACAAAAATGGCACAACATATAATGGGAATGCATAAAGCAGTGGCAGAAGCACCCCACATGCTAGATGGTGCTGCAAACACAAGTAGACCAACAAATTCACATATACATACATTAGAATTTGGCTCATTAAGGTCAGTTTGTTGTTATAAGTAAGATGAAATTCACAACTTACATTTAGAACATTCTAGAGGGGGGAGGTGTTTGGTTTTGGTGGTGGCTTTTTTTTTTAAACCTGCACAGGTAACACTGCATTTTAATAGTTCTGCTTCATTGGAAAAAAATAACTTTTAATTATAGGAGACTTTTAGGCAATACAAAGCCATTTGACCAAAACAAAGGCTTTCGTAGCTAGTAAATGGGGAAAGCAATTTCATTACGAAGTGAAACATAATTTCTTCAGAAATAAGATTTCTATAGTTATACATTTCTTAAAGTACTCTTAAAAAAATTATATTCAGTGCAATCTAAGTACACAGACAGATCATGTAACCTTGCAGTTTTCATTAGCTACCAGCTCCAGCCTGCATAAAAACCAAACAGATGTAGTTCAAAGGGTATATACCATCTTTTAAAAAAATGCATGCAAAAGGGATGAATCTCACAATGTATTTTAATAATATTATATTCCTATTATAAGTTATAGGTTAATTAATCCTGTATATTAATGGACTGAATCTCTCAAAATTAAATAAAGCTCACCCTCCCACAAAGCAGAGCAAACATCATCTTAATAGTGCTCCACCACGGCCTTGCAAAAACAGAGAATACAGAGAAAACCTCACTTATCTAGAAGATATAAGAAAAAAAACAATCAAAAACCCACAACTATCCCAAAGACACAAGCCAAAACATTAACTTTCCAATAGCATGTTTCTACAGCTGTAAGCAAGCATCATATGAAAGCAACTCTGAACATAGTGCTCTTTAGTCCTGTAAACTAGTATGCTATTGTATTGCTTATGCCCACAAAAATATTTTCAGATAGAAAGAAAATATTATAAAAGTGTGTATCATGTTTAATTCTACACTTGGTTTTTCTATTAAATCTTCCAGAGAGTTGTAAGATATTTTATATCTTTTACCTTCCATCCTCCAGCTGGAGAGCTCTCAGTCCTGCCAGTAAGGCGTCTTTATTTACTCGACTTAAATCATCTCCAAGAATAACCAGACATGAGAGACCTGTATAAGTCATTGCTATGTGCCCACTATCATAGGGATGAAACATACCAGGACCCTTAAGGGGAAAAAAAAAAAAAGAAAGAAAAAAACCCACATCAAAAGAGCTTGTATTACAATCATGTACTCATTTTTTAATAATAAAGAGGCAAACAGTTCATTTCCCTTCACTAATTATGGTTAGACTGAATGCATCCCGCTCAACTTTTCTGGATGAAACTAAATCACTAGACAGTTCTGCTACCCTTGTAAACAGTCCATCAGTAGGAAGCTTTGGAACAGAACTATGCCAACACTGATACTCATGCAAGAGTTAAGCAAAAAGAATCAAATGTGCTGAACCATATCTAAGTTTATCCTGACACACTACTGGGCGTTAGTTTCCTGGAAGTTGGGGGAACCCTCTGTTAAATAGGCCTACCTCTACCGGTTCCTTCCACAAAGATATCAGAATCTAATGATCTACAAGTATAAAGTAGCGTGAGGTAATGTGCTGGTTTTGGCTGGGGTAGAGCTAATCTTCTTCACAGTGACTGGTATGGGGCTGTCTGTGTTTTGGAGTTGTGACGAAAATAGTGTTGATAACATAGGGGTGTTTTCATTATTGCTGAGCAGGGCTTACACAGAGCCAAGACCTTTTCTGCTTCTCGTACCACCCCACCCGCGAGTAGGCTGGGGGTGCATAGGAAGTTGAGAGGGGACACAGCTGACCCCAACTGACCCAAGGGATATTCTAGACTGTAAGTATAGAAGAATCTTTCTGGAGGATTTAATTTGAGGAGGCAAGGGTTTATGTTGCTCAAGAAAGCTTTGCCACCTGCAAAAGAGGCATCTTTCCCAGGGATAGTCTTAGATGTTTTCTCCTCCTGCATTCCAGAGGGGCTAACTCCCTGGTACAAGAGAAGATAAGTTCTTGCAGACATATTTGAAGGCCCCTGCAGTGGGAGGACCAGGTGCACAATAAAAGCCCTGAGATGAAAACAGGGGGTGCATCTTTTAACGCCCGGTGCAGCTAGTGCCACAGTGTTAGTGTTCTTGGCTTTTGGAAATAAATTCTCCTAAATCCTTCACTAATTGTATCTGGGGGTGCCTGCATGTAATCTTTCATCACACAGACCATGACATCATGCTCAGTAGGTAACACTGGGGGAAGAAGGAAAGGGCAGGATATTCGGAATTATGGCGTTTGTCTTCCCAAGTAACCATTACACCTGATGGAGCCCTGCTCTCATGGAGATGGCTGAACACCTGCCTGCCCATGGGAAGCAGTGAATTAATTCTTCATTTTTTTTTTTGCTTGTGTGCGCAGCTTTTGTGTTCCCTATTAAACTGCCTTTATCTTAACCCATGACGTTTCTCAGTTTTACCCTTCCAATTCTCTTTCCGATCCCGCTGGTGGGGCAGCGAGCGAGCAGCTACGTGAAGCTTCGTTGCTGACTGGGATAAACCACAACAGGTAATCACTGCCAAGACTTTGTATCTCTTGCTGGTTTGTACATAGGAGGAAAGGGAAGGAAGTGCTATGCTCGTTTCCATGGGTCATCAAAGACCATGGCAGCTCCTTCTCCAAGGCGCTGTCTGTTCACTGTTGATACTCTTTTTTCTGGTAGTCCTTAGAAGTTAGTGCCATGGGGCCCTAATATTTTTTCTTGTAATGCCTCAAATAATACTATCTATTTCACAGAATCACAGAATCAACTAGGTTGGAAAAGACCTCTGAGATCATCGAGTCCAACCCATGACCTAACACCACCTTGTCAACTAGACCATGGCACTAAGTGCCACATCCAGTCTTTTCTCAAACACCTCCAGGAATGGTGACTCCACTACTTCCCTGGGCAGACCACTCCAATGCCCAATCACCCTTTCTGTGAACAACTCCTTACTAATGTCCAACCTAAACCTCCCCTGGCGCAGTTTAAGACTGTCCCCTCTTGTCCTGTTGCTGGCTGCCTGGGAGAAGAGACCGAATCCCACCTGGCTACAACCTGCTTTCAGGTAGTTGTAGAGAGAGATAAGGTTTCCCCTGAGCATCCTCCTCTCCTGACTAAACCCTCCCAGCTCCCTCAGCCGCTCCTCATAGGACTTGTGCTCCAGACCCTTCACCAGCCTCGTTGCCTTTCTCTGGACATGCTCTAGCACCTCAATGTCCTTCCTAAATTGAGGGGCCCAGAAATGGACACAGTACTGGAGATGCAGCCTCACCAGTGCAGAGCACAGAGAAAGAATCACTGCCCTGGTCCTGATGGCCACACTATTCCTGATACAGGCCAGGGTGCCATCGGCCATCATGGCCACGCTGGCTCATGTTAATGTAAAACAAATGTAATTTGTTCAAATTTAAAGTGCACAAGAATTCACTTTATCTCTTAGTCATTTCTAGGCTCCATGGAATTATTTCAAGCTTGTCATGATACAGCTCATCACATATTATGTTTTACCTACAATATTGTTACAGTTTCAAACTCAAACTGGAATTCCTTCCAAATAGCTTGGAGCCAACGCCCCAGCCTCGGTGAAGATGTTTAACAAAAGAGACAAAAGACATGCATATGCGGATTTATGTACTGTGGCCAGGTCTTTTGTTGGGATCTTTCCCCAGCAGGGGAGAGAGGGGGAAGGGGGGTTGGTGTTTCTGGTTTTCTGCGCAGGTCAAGGAGCTCAGTCTGTCGTCGGGAGCGAGGAGGACAGGAACACAGACACTGGAGATCCCAGCATCACTGGATACTGGATTTGTGTTCCTTTTCTTCCTTTCCCAACTCGACTGTGCTCATCCATGAGTGATCATAACTACTACAAAGCTTCCCATAAGAAAAAGAGGAGCTACCCTGGGAACTACTTATCATCTCGCCGGAGGGGAGACCCCAGCCGGCCGGGCGCGACACTGCCACCTGCTGTCCGTAAATATAACTGCAACCCCTGGGAGCGAGAGGGCGAGCAGCGGAGGTGCCACAGCGCCACCTGCTGTCCGTGGATATAATTGCATACCCCTTTTTGGGGACTAGCCAAAAAAAGACCTTTTTGACCGTTTTGCCTTGTTATTTGAGGGGTGGAGTGGTTTGTTGCAGACTGTTGTTGTTTGGTTCTTCTCTGGAGATATATATAGTTGTGGTTAAGAACTGTTATCCTTTTCTGTATATATATATTTTTTTTTTCCTAATTAAAGTTCTGTTTTCCTAAATTTAAAGGAGAGGGATTATTTCTTGGCCAGCATAATATCTTAGTTCTCCCTTGAACTAAGACAAATATATACTTCACACGCTAATTCAACTGATACACCTGGTCCCAAATAACAGGGTTTCTTTGAGGGGGAGTTATTTAGCAGAAGTAGACATTCCAGACACAAAAAA